>CAUYPK010103584.1:0-13128 GCA_963574355.1 Loris lydekkerianus
GATGTTGCTGTTTTGTATATTTATGCAAAAGCAATCTTTCCTGGGAACATTTTTTTACTTTTTATAACATAATAAAAAAAAAAAAAAAAAAAAAAAAAAAGATACAATTATAAAACAGTATTTTGGGTTATAACATATAAAGACTCAATTCATATGACAGTGACACAAAGGAAAGAGAAAAGAAAAAATTCCATCCAATATTGGACCCAAGTATTAATCTGAAGTAGATGTTAAATTATTATATACATTATGACATTCAAACCAATGATTTTAAAATAAACTTTAAAAAGTACACTAAAAATTAGTGTCCAAATACAGGCATATCTTGTCTTAAATTGACAACCTCTTCATGTGCTCAAAACCATCTATGTATCTTCTTTAATGTGATATGTTTAAATCTTTTGTCCCCCATTTTTTATAGGGTTGTTTTATTTACTTTTTTTTTTTTTTTTTACTCTTAAGAGTTCTTTGGATTTTTCTCAGAGACAAGTTTCACAAAACTTTCTCCAATTTTTTCTCTTCATTTTCTTTCTTTTTTTTTTTCTTTTTTTTGAGTCAGAGTCTCACCATGTCACCCTTGGTAGACTGCCCTAGCATCACAGCTCACAGCAACCTCCAACTCTGGGGCTTAAGTGATTGTCTTGCCTCAACCTCCCAAGTAGATGGGATAACAGGCACCCACCACAACACCAGGCTACTTTTTGGTTGCAGTTGTTTAGTTGGCCCGGGCCAGATTCGAACCAGCCACGCTCAGTATATAGGTGGCTGGCACCATAACCACTGGGCTATGAGTGCCAAGCCACTCTTCATTTTCTTGAGAGTGTTTTGGTAGAGCAAATGTTTTTTGGATTTTTTTCTTTCTTTTTTTTTTTTTTTTGGCCGGGGCTGGGTTTGAACCCACCACCTCTGGCATATGGGGCAGCGCCCTACTCCTCTGTGCCACAGGTACCGCCCAGAGCAAATGTTTTTAATTGTAATATCCTTTTTGTCTTGCTGTACTACCTAAGATTTCAGTATGACTCTGAATAGGAGTGGTTAGAGAGGATATCTTTATCTTGTTCCCGATCTTAGAGGCAATGTCCAGTGAAATTTGTCAATTTCTTTTCTTTCATGGATATGCTTTTGATGCTGTAGCTAAAACTAATCACCAAATGGAAGGTCATATTAACGTCTACCTGTTTTTCTGCCTTTTTTTCTTTTGAGACAGAGTTTCACTATGTCGCCCCTCAGTAGAGTACTGTAGTGTCACAGCTCACAGAAATCTCAAACTCTTGAGCTTCAACAATTCTCTTCCCTCAGCCTCCCAAGGAGCTAGGATTATAGGCACCAGCCACGACGCCTGGCTATTTTTCGTTTTTTGTAGTAGTCATTGTTGTTTAGTTGGCCCGGGCCAGGTTTGAACCCGCCAACTTTGGTGTATGGTGGCCAGCACCCTACCCAATGAACCACGGGCACCGCCCTGTCCACCTGTTTTATTTTTTAAGTTTCTATCTTTTTTTTTTTGAGACAGAGCCTCAAGCTGTTGCCCTAGTAGAGAGCTGTGGCACCACAGCTCACAGCAATCTCCAGCTCCTGGGCTCAGGCGATTCTCCTGCCTCCGCCTCCCAAGAAGCTGGGACTACAGTCACACGCCACAACGCTGGCTATTTTTGGTTGCAGCCATCAACCAAAAACCTGCCATTGTTGTTTGGCAGCCCAGGGCTGGATTCGAACCCACCAGCTCAGGTCTATGTGGCTGGCGCCTTGGCTGCTTGAGCCACAGGCACTGAGCCTTTATTTTATTTTATCTATTTTTATTTTTCTCTTTTTTGCAGTTTTTGGCCAGGGCTGGGCTTGAACTCGCCACCTCCGGCATATGGGACCAGCAACCTATGCCTTTGAGCCACAGGTGCCGCCCTTTCTTTGTTTTATTTATTTATTTTGTTAAAGACAGAGTCTCACCATGTCATCCTTGGTAGAGCCATGGTATCACAGTTCACAACAAACTCAAACTCTTGGGCTTAAGCGATTCTCTTGCCTCAGCCTCCCAAGTAGCTGGGACTACAGGCACCCGCTACACTCCCGGATATTTTTTGGTTGCAATTGTCATTTTGTTCAGCAGGCCCAGGCCGGGCTCAAATCTGCCAGCCTCAGTGTATGTGGCCAGCGGCCTACTCACTGAGCTATGGGCACAGAGCCATTCTTTCAGAAGTTTTTTAGTTTTGCCTTTTACATTTAGGTCTATAACACATTTTGAGTTAATCTTTGTAAGAAGTTTAAGATCTCCAACGAGGTTCACTCTTGTACTTGTGTATGTCCAATTGTTCTAATACCATTTCTCAAAAAGACTATACTTTCACCAATGCACAGCTTTTGTACCTTTGTCAAAGAGCAGTTTATTGTATTTGTGGGGGTCTATTTCAGAGTTCTCTATTCATTCTATTAATATATCTATCCTTTTACCAATGACTTACTGTCTCCACAATTACGATTTTGTACTCAGCCTTAAAATCAAGCAGTGTGAGCTGGGCGTTCTGGCAGGCGCCTGTAGTCCCAGCTAGTCGGGAGGCTGAGGCAAGAGAATCGCCTAAGCCCAGGAGTTTGAGGTTGCTGTGAGTTGTGTGACACCAGGGCACTCCACCAAGGGCGATAAAGTGAGACTCTGTCTCAAAAAAGAAAAAAAAAAAAAAGAAAATCAGGCAGTGTGACTGTTCCAATTTTGTGCTTCTTCTTTACTATGTTGATTATAGATCCTTTCCTTTCTATATAGTTTAAAATCAGTCTGTTGTTACATACAAAATATCTTGCTGAAATTTTGATGGAAAGTGCATTCAATCTATAGCCCTCTTGGTGATAAAAACTGACATCTTAAAAACGTTCAGTCTTGGGCAGCCCCTGTGGCTCAAAGGAGTAGGGTGCTGGCCCCATGTGCCAGAGGTGGTCGGTTCAAACCCAGCCCCAGCCCAAAAAAGTTGAATCTTCTAATCCATGAATAGAAAATATCTCTGCATTTATTTAGATTTTCTTTGACCTCTTTTCTCAGTTTTTTTCTCATTTTCAATATATAAATGTTACATATATTTTATTACATTTATACTGAAGTTTTTCATTTTCATTTAGTACATTATAAATTATATTCTTTACTACAAATTCTGATGGTTCATGCTAGTGTAAAAGAAAACAACTGACTTTACTAACTTAAGTCAAATATTGGATGTAATATATCCTGTGTCCACTACCCTCAGTTATTATTTCTACATGTTTTTAGATGCTTTAATAAATACCAACATAGGCCGGGTGAGGTGGCTCACACCTGTAACCCTAGCACTCTGGGAGGCCAAGGTGGGTAGACTGCCTGAGCTCACAGGTTGGTAACCAGCCTGAAGAGGAACAAGAACCCATTTCCTTTTTTTTTTTAGAGACAGAGTCTCACTTTATTGCCCTTGGTAGTCTCACTTTATTGCCGTGGCATCATAGCTCACAGCAACTTCCAACTCCTGGGCTTAGGTGATTCTCTTGCCTCAGCCTCCCGAGTACCTGGGACTACAGGTGCCTGCCACAACGCCCGGCTATTCTTTTGGTTGCAGTTTGGCCGGGGCCGGGTTTGAACCCACCACCCTCGGTATATGGGGCTGGCGCCTTACCCACTGAGCCACAGGCACTGCCCGCAAGAACCCCTTTCTAAAAGTATCTGGGCGTTGTGGCCAGTGCCTGTAGTCCCAACTACTTGAGAGACTGAGACCAGAGAATAACTTGAGCCCAAGAGTTTGAGGTTGCAGTGAGCTCTGATGCCATAGCACCCTACTGAGGGCAACAAAGTGAGACTCTGTCTCACCAAAAAAAAGTAATTCCCATATAGACAATCTTATAATCTACAAAGATAGTAAGTTCTGTTTTTTTCCCCTTCCAGACTGTGTTTTTCTTTTTCTTGTTTTACTGTACCAGCTAAGACTTCACTATGACTCTGAATAGTTGTGGTTAGAGAGGACATTTTTACCTTTTTCCCGATCTTAGGAGCAATGTCCAGTCTATAACCATTAATTAATATAGTCTTTAAGACTAAAGGCAGGTGGTGCCCATAGCTCAGTGGGTACAGCACTGGCCACATACACCCAGGCTGGCGGTTCCCAACCCGGCCCCAGCCAGCTAAAGCAACAATGACAACTGCAACAAAAAAATAGTCGTGAGTTGTGGCAGGTGCCTGTAGTCCCGGCTACTTGGGAGGCTGAGGTAAAAGAATCGCTAGCAACCTCAAACTCTTGGGCTGAAGCAATTCTCTTACCTTAGCCTCCCAAGTAGCTGGGACTACAGATACCTGCCACAGCCTCCCAAGAAACAGTAAGGTCTAAGAGAACAGAGGTCTTCTCAAAGAGGGCCCAAGACACAGCTGCAAGGTCCTTAGATATTAGATTTAATTAGTGACGTTCAACTTTTTACAAAGGTAGTAAATTTTCCTCCCAAAACCTATAGAAGATGGGTTTTATATTAAGATTTATGTAACTAGTTATGTGAATATATTTAAAAAATGGGGAAATCCCTTCGCTGTCTCACCCCATATGCTGAGTGACATCACAGCACTCTACTGAGGGTGACATAGTGAGACTCAATCTCAAAAAAAAAGAATAAAGACATAATCTGGGGATAGGATATACTGATGGAGTTATTTGGAGAATCCCAAGAAGTACATCCCTGAACAAAAGTGATATTCGCCAGCATTAGAAGAACAGAGAACGGGAAGGCTTGATATCTTATCTCAAAAAAGCTATTAATGAGTAATAGTTCGCCACTGCCTTACTCATTACAAAAGAGAAATATTTTACAGCTTTTTTTGTGTGTACCATAATTTGATTGGTCTCATTTACCAGAATTCAGATCATGAATGAGTGAACAGTGGACAGTCCTGATTTAAGGCTTATGAGTAAATGAATATGACAGGTTTGGGGGATTTTGGTAGTGATTCCAGTTAAGTAAATGCTATTGAGAGAGGATACCCAGAAACAATGAGGTCTAAGAGAACAGAGTTCTCAAGGAGGGCCCAAGACACAGCTGCAAGGTCCGCCTCATGGTGACTCAGCTCTTAGGAATTTCTAGAAACTTAACTTCCTGGGACCTAGAAACTAACGCTTGCTTCCTCTTCTTTAAAGCCTGAGGTTCTGTAAAAGCAGAGCCCACTTCTCCAGCTTGATTCAAACTGACTAATGAGCAATTAATTTCTCAATGAGAAAGGTACCCGTGAGCTGGAACTTTTTAACTAGGCATAAAAAGGAGAAAACTGAGCCAGTTGGGGAGTGTGGCCATTTTGGACTCTTGTCTGCTGACGCTCTGCCGACGCTCTGCCAACACTCCACCAGTTGAAATAAAGCCCTGCCTCTTTTAAACATAGTGTTTGAGTGTTCTTTGTCTCCATTGGTCCTGGTCTTCCGCCAACACTATCACTGGTCTCCCTTTCTGAAGATATAGATTTAATTAGTGATGTTCAACTTTTTACAAAACTAGTAAATTGCCTTCCTAAAACCTATATAAGATTGGGTTTATATTTAGATTTCTGTAACTAGTTATGTGAATATATTTAAATAATGAGGAAATCCCTTTACTGTCTCAGAACCAAACACGACTCACTGGTGTTTTAATTGTTCACTAGCCTGTTAAAGGCGAGGGCTAGAGAGAAGGTAGCATATACAATAAGTCTGAAATTTGTGCAAACTACTAGTTAGAAGTGATAATAACAGAGGCAGTTCAAAAGAGAAATTAGGAAAAGACACTGTGAAACACAGCCCTGCTAATACCAGTCATTCCATAGTAACTATGCTTATGCCCAAAGCTGTTCCCTCTAAAGAGGAACAACAGAGGATGGATGAACAGCACAGGTACAAAATACATCACTGAAAGCCCCTGGCAAATCCCTGAACAAATACAGACAGAATACCAATAAGCCCCACAGAGAATGAGGAGGTAGGAGGGGGGGGGAGCAGTATCCAGAATCACTTCAATATGTATCTAAAATGTATAGGTTTCAGCAAAAAGAGACAAAGAAACAAGAAAGTGAGACTCATAAAAGAAACAAAAAAGCTGACAGAAAATGCCTGAGAAGGCTGTAGAGAATACAATTTACTTAGGAGGCCTGAGACTCACATAAAAAGGCCTGCTAGCAAGGATGGTTCTTGGCTGGCATCTGAGAACTTGTATTTCCAGAGGTTTCTCACTATTGCCAGATAATAATGGCTTACTGTGGCTAAACTGTCCAACATGGTTTATATATGTTGAACACTTGCTTTCCTTCTAGAAGCCTGGAATTTTAATTCATTAAGCCAGGGATGCTTATAGGACAAGCCCCAAATAAATGCTATAGGCACTGAATCTCTAATGAGCTTCCATAGCAGACATTTTATATGTGCTCTTACAGTGCATTCACATGGAGGAATGAGGTTATGTTCTGAGTGACCCTACTTGGAAGAGAATACCTGAAAGCTTGCACCTGGCTTCAACAGACTTTTGCACGGTTACTGGACAAAGAGGGTCCAGCCACCTGTCACTTGTCAGCCAATATGCAGAGACAAGAATAG
Source organism: Loris lydekkerianus (assembly GCA_963574355.1). Taxonomy (NCBI): domain Eukaryota; kingdom Metazoa; phylum Chordata; class Mammalia; order Primates; family Lorisidae; genus Loris; species Loris lydekkerianus. The sequence continues at coordinate 6,543 of CAUYPK010103584.1, forward strand.
ATCCGCCAAACTTTGTCAGAGGGCCAGTGGTTCTGGAGAACAGCAAGAGTAACCTCTCAATTTGGTTCTTCCTCAGTTACAATTCTAATAACTTTTATAATGAAATATAAGGAAACCATCCTAGAAAATTTTATTTATCTAATAGGAAGTAACTTCAAAATAGGCTCTATTCTAACAATGCAAAATATTTACACAACAGAAATGTGATTTGCATTTTAACAAAATATCTAAGAGTATCATTACCAATTACCAGTATCACAACACCTATGGAGCGGTGTTGAGAACCACTCCTTAGAGCAGTGGTTCTCATGGGTCGCAACCCCTTTGTAACAATGAAAATGCATCCTGCACATCAGATATTTACATTATGATTCATAACAGTAGCAAAATTAGTTATGAAGTAACAATTAAAATAATTGTATGGTTGGGGGTCACAACATAAGGAACCGTATTAAAGGCTCCCGGCATTAGGAGGCATTAGGAAGGTTGAGAACCACTGCCTTAGTAGAGTCTCCTGGGATAAACATCTTCACAATCATAGTGAAACTTCAGATAATCACAGAAGAATGGAAACTCAGCAGACTGCATTTGCTGTATTGCTTCTCACACTCCATCTTGTAAGTCACTGTTCTGACTTCAACCTCATGGACTTTTCCCTTTGCTCATTTCATTTGTATCCTTTCATAATAATAACTCGTAGCCATGAGTACAATTAAATGCCAGGTCTATGGATCATGCTGATAAATCACTGAAACTGAACTTGTGTTGGTGACCAAAGTTGAGGAGTAAAGACAAACCAGTTCTCAGGGCACTTAAGCATTAAATTATTGCCTTTAAAAAGGTCTCCCTCCCATCAGCAATCTAAGCTTCTGCCTTAAGAAGCGACTTAAAGGGCAGTGCCTGTGGCTCAAAGGGGTAGGGCGCTGATCCCATATGCCGAGGTGGCGGGTTCAAACCCAGCCCCAGCCAAAAAAACTACAAAAAAGAAAAAAGAAGAAGCGATTTAAAAAACACTACACTTGGGTGGCGCCTGTGGCTCAGCGGGTAGGGCAACGGCCCCATATACTGAGGGTAGCGAATTCTAACCTGGCCCTGGCCAAAAAACTGAAAAAAAAAAAAAAAACACAGTCGGGCGTTGTGGCAGGCACCTGTAGTCCCAGCTACTCAGGAATCTGAGGCCAGCTACTCGGGAATCTGAGGCAAGAGAATCGCCTAAGCCCAGGAGTTGGAGGTTGCTGAGCTGTGTGATGCCATGGCACTCTACCGAGGGTGATAAAGGGAGACTCTGTCTCTACAAAAAAAAAAAAAAAAAAATATTACACTCAGGCTGAGAGAAGTGGCTCACGTCTGTAATCATAGCACTCTGAGAGGTTAAGGCCGGTGGATTGCCTGAGCTCACAGGTTTGAAGACAACCTGAGCCAGAGCCAGAGCTTGTCTCTAAAAATATACAGGTGCTGTGGTGAGCACCTGTAGTCCCAGCTACTTGGGAGGCTGAGGCAAGAGAATCACTTGAGCCCAAGAGTTCGAAGTTGCTCTTGAGCCCAATAGTTCAAAGTTGAGCTATGACACCACAGCACTCTACTGAGGGTGACAAAGTGAGACACTGTCTCAAAAAAATAAATTAAATAACTGATTAAAAAACTAAGGGTGTTGCAGAAAGACAGGAGCCTATGGAGAGAAAGAGCATCCAAACACCATGTTTAAAAAGGAAAGGACTGGATGGTGCCTGTGGCTCAAAGGAGTAGGGCACCAGCCCCATATGCTGGATGTTGCAGGTTCATACCCAGGCCTGGCCAAAAACTGTACAAAAAAAAAAAAAGAAAGAAAGAAAGGGCTTTATTTAAGCCAAGTAGAGCGACAGCACAGAATTCAAAATGGCAGTACTCCCTGACTGGCTCAACCTCCTTTTTGTCTCCAGTGAAAAATATCTGCCCCACAGGAAACTTTCTCATTGGTGAGTTTGAATCAAGTTGGAGAAGCAGGCTCTGGCTTTTACAGAACCACAGGCTTTTACAGAAGTGGAAAAAATTTCCAGGTCCCAGGAAGTTAAGTCTAAAAATTCCTAAGAGCTGAGTCACCATGGAGAGGACCTTGCAGGTAGGTCCTTGAGAAGACCTCTGTTCTCTTAAACCTTACTTTTTCCAGGTATCCACTCTCACCCTTCCCCATTTTTCTTTTTGGAGACAAGAGTCTCAATTTGTTGCCCTTGGTAGAGTGCCCAGGCATCACAACTCACAGCAACCTCAAACTCTTGGGCTCGAGCGATTCTCCTCGTGCCTCAGCCTCCCGAGTAATGGGGACTACAGGCATCACCACAATGCCCAGCTATTATTAGAGGTAGGATCTTGCCCTTCCTAAGGCTGATCTTGAACCTGTGAGCTCAGGCAATGAACCCACCTTGGCCTTGGCCTTGGCCTCCTGGTGTGCTAAGATTACAGACACGAGCCAAGACACCTGGCCTCATTTCCCTCTTTTGAGGCTCCAAATATATTTTAATTTGGGGTCTCAATATCAGCTTGCTCCTGCAGGAGCCAGTAGTGTTTCACATAGAACAGTATAATACGGTGTTTTATTCTGATTGACATCTATCCTGATTCTTCAGTGTAGAGACCTGAGTCCTAGTAGGAGGAGACAGGGAATAATTAGGCAAACTCTGGTGATGGCGAGCACTACTACCAGTTCTCTAAGGGTTGAAAACCAGTCCTTTTACAGGTTTATGAGGGCTGCACTGGGACATGGGCTGAGCTCTGGGTTTTTCTTTACTATGCTTCATATGACTTTTACTTGGTTATTTTTCTCTCTCTCTCTTTTTTTTTTTTTTGAGACAAAGCCTCACACTATCGCCCTGGGTAGAGTGCAATGGCATCACAGCTCACAGCAACCTCCAACTCCTGGGCTTAAGCGATTATCTTGCCTCAGTCGCCCAAGTAGCTGGGACTACAGGCACCTACCACAATGCCCCACTATTTTTTAGTTGTAATTGTCATTGTTGTCTGGCAGGCCCGGGCTGGATTTGAACCCACCAGCTCTGGTGTATGTGGCTAGCGCCTTAGACACTTGAACTACAGGTGCGGAGCCGACTTTTACTTGGTTATTAATTTTCAAGATTTGCTCCAGGAGTTATACTGACCTATGAAGCAATCTGTCTCCATTACTCTTTTTCTGAGCATGGTATTTCTTTTGCTGAAGTCCTCACTGTCTCAGGTGACTTCTATCATACATTTTCACCTTTCACATTCAACCTAATACCACTTTTCTACAAAATCTAAGGCACAGAGGTATTTCTGATCTGTCCTATAGTTTCTTTCCCAACACCTTCTGCTGTACCACCTTCACATGGCACAGCAGGCATCAAACTTGAGAGTCATCTGGCTGGGCTTTCCTATTTTCCTGGTCTGGACCAGCATTCAGATTTTAGGGACTGTGACTTCTCTTGGGTCCTCAACCCAGGTCTTAATTGTACTGTGGGGGTAGGGGAGAGGTTCTTTGGGGTTGTAATATACATATGGGTTTTCACCTTTACTTGTGTTATACATTGAGTATTATGTCTGATTATGACCTTTTGTCCTATCTTAGTGGTGTGGGTACACAGATTACATTCCTCCTCTCCCTTTCCCAAAGTACAAAATTGAATTAAAACAAGTCCCATAAGGAATTTTCTGAGGTTTCAGCCATGCACTGACCAGCTACCTCCCACTATGTGGCTGAAACTGGGCATGTTGATCGCCTCAAAAGTTACCTTGCAAGGGTTGGCTGGATCTGTTTTTGCTTCCCACGGAGGCAATCTTCAGCCTGCTGTGATGGATCCAAGTAAGGATTCCTTCCACTTCCTTGCTACTCTTCCTAGGGCTTTTAACTTCCCAGGTCCCTGCTACCTTGGTTTGAAGGGTACCAAATTCCAATCCCTGACCTCTTAGAACGGCTACATTTAATATTAGACAAGACCAATGGCAAGTCCTGTACCCAATTAAGCTTTGCTTCCTGGCAGAGTTTACCAATCCCTGCTTTTATGGTTCTGTTCATGTGCTCTACCCTGGCTGAGCTTTGAGGTATACATGTATATGCCACATGTAGTTTCCAGGTGATATTCAAAGGTTTAGCTGTCATTGCACTGTCTCTATTACTGAGGGCGGTCCGTTGTCAGATCCAATCTGGAGTGGCAACCTAAACCATGGGATGATTTCGCTGGGCAACACTTTACTACTTCAGGCCTGGTGGGAAAGACTTCCATCTATCCCATGTATGTGCAGACCATAGTAACGTGAGGCACAAGTTGGTGCCCAGTCAATCAACGGTGCCCTTTGATGTTCATAAAAATGACCACCACGTATGATACCCATACTCAAGTTTTGTCCCGAAGTCAACTTATCAGCCTCTTGCACTGGCATGGTAGTGCCTGCAAGTGTTCTTAGGCACCAGGCGATTCTTTCAAGACCCTATAAAGTTACTCAGAGAGATAAACAACTGGTCTCACTTAAGATACTACATTCTGGTGAGTACTCCCTGAACTGTTCTATTTCTTTCTGATGCATACAGTTTAAAAGGCTTGGCCAGGTCAGGGAGGCCTACTACCAGGGTACCTGCAGTTTATCCTTCAGCCTCTTAAAGGTTTTTGGTTGGTCAGATTTGCACTCAACTAGACCTTTTTCTCCCCTCCTTGTGGCTTCATACAATGGTTTGGCCAGTCTGTATGTTTCGGTCTTTCATAGAAATCCCCAGGGCTCGGGGGTCAAGAGCAAGATGGCAGCCGAGTAACAGCTTCCTTGCATCTGGGCACCGTGAGTCTGGGGAGATAAGACTCCAGGCATCTCTGCCTGGTGGGATCTGCCTATAATCAACCCTTTGAGGATACAGGGAGTAAGCAAGAGACTTCTGGACCCCAAGAGGACGACAAAAACAGTGGAAAACCGCCAAGTAATTGCATGTGTTAGATGGGTCTAATCCCGCTGACAACTTTAAGTGCAGTAGCAGCAAGACTGCAAAACGGAAAGGCCTTACCTGTGAACTGTTTTGGTGTTTTTGGACTTGGCACTCAGTTGAACTGCCTTGGGGAGAGCTTGAGCAGGAGCGCAAAGAACTTTGGGTGTTATCTAGGGCCCCAGACTGAGCCGCTGAGCTAATAGTGTTTGGCTGTGGGCTGCAGGGAGCCATTGTGAGAGAACTGCCCCAACAAGGTCCGCCCTCATGGTTACAGACCCAGGTTCGGACAGGAGATAGTAACTTAGTAACTGAGCAGCCTAAAGGCAGAGTCTGAGCAGCCTTACAGCCCTAACCCTCAGGGGCAGAGTGAGACCGGTTTTGGCACACTGGGTAAGTGGATACCCACTTCAGCAGTGATTCCAGCGACAAGCACTTTCCTGGGAAAGCATCTGCTTAGCAAGTTTAGATGCTTAAAGTGCCTTTTAAGAGAGCTGAAGACAGACTTAGGATGTCTACCCTGTGGGGTTTGAGAAATCAGGGGAGGCCTCCAGTCGCATCAGCATTGTTATTAACATCTCATACCCCAGAAGACCACCTATTGGCCAGACAATATTCAACAAGATATATATATACTGCTTTGTTTTTGGTTGTTTTTGGTTGTTGTTGTTATTGTTGTTTGTTTTTTGTTTATTTTGATGTTGGTGTCGTTTTGTTTTTAAATTTCAACCTTTTCCATACAGGTTTTTTCTTTTCTTTCTCCGGTTTTCTAGTTTAAATACAATTTCCCATTGCTGCCTTTTTCAATTACAACTTCATTTTTGTTAGTGTTTCTAGTCCTATTATTTGGTTTTTCACCCAATTATATCCCATAGAGTTTTATGTTTGCTTGTTTTGGTTTGATTTATAGCATTTTTGTCTTTCCTCTCTACTTGGTGCAGGTGGGGTACTGTGTCTGATCAGGTTAGCAAAGAGCTGCTGACCTCAAGGGAACCACCCAACCGGGCACCCCCAGAAGTTGGGGTTTTTCAAGGTTGTGTCAAAGTATCCTACTTATACCTATATTGCCCTGTCTCCCTCTTTCTGTGCCTCTCTTCTTTTTGTCAATATTCCCTTTTACCCACCCCCTCTCCTTTCTCTATTTTCTTTTTGTTCTTTCCTTCTTTCTTTCATCCCTTCTTGTTTTTCAACCTTCTCATCCTTCTGGTCCTATACCAAAAGGACTCATCGAAACCTTAGTCCACAGGCACAGGAACTTAAAGAGCAAGAGGAAGTGAAAGGAAAATTAGAGCAAGGAAACAGATAAAAGAAATCACTCATAAGGAAGAATCAGCAGAAAACTCCAGGCGACATAAAGAACCAGTCGAGAACAAGCCCTCCAAGAGACCATGAGGTAGCTACTGCAGAGGATTCCACCAATAAAGAAATGTTAGGAATGACAGAAAGGGAATTTAGAATACACATGATGAAAACAATGAAGGAAATGATGGAAACAATGAAGGAAACTGTTACTAAAGTTGAAAATAACCAAAAGGAAATCCAAAAACAAAATCAAATAAGAGATGAACAATATGAAGAATATAGAAAGGATATAGCAGAGCTGAAGGAACTGAAGCAGTTAATTAGGGAACTTAAAGATGCAATGGAAAGTATCAGCAACAGGTTAGA
>CAUYPK010103585.1:0-10621 GCA_963574355.1 Loris lydekkerianus
CCCAACTATACCTCAAGACTATGAGGAAAGGACCAAGGAAGGGGAAGGGAGGGGGGAGGTTTGGGTGGAGGGAGGGTGATGGGTTGGGCCACATCTATGGTGCATATTTTTATCTATAATAAAAAAAAAAAAAGAAAGAAAAAGAAACACCAGCATTGTTATTTCATGGGACATTGTAGCACCACGTTGCATCTGTTGATGGGAGCAGCGTGGCTCTGGTGCTGAGACCTGGGTTTGCGTCATAACCCTGACCCTTGCTAGCTGGATGGTGTTAGGCAACTGACCTAGGCTTTCGTGCCTCCATTTTCTCATCTGTGAAATGAGAACAATATTATTATTGTGACATGATTGTGAGGATTGAGTTCAGCTAGAACTCATGAAGTGCTATGGTAAGTTCTCAGTAGACCTGAGCCATTCTCCTTCTCAAAGGTTTAGGAATTTCACACTGATTTGGTTACCCTCTGCCACACAATATCTCTAGGGCCCTGCCATATTTATGGTTAAGCTCAGGTATTTATGAGGTCTAGTAAGTGGGTATTTAATCAACCTGGGGGCATCTAGACCCACAGAAGGATAGTTTATCAAGAAAGAGCATTTTATGATAGCCCCTAGTTCTAGGAGCAGAACTGGAGGTAGAAAGAATATTGGACAAAGTACTAACAGAGAAAGAGAAAGCAGAACTCTTGCTCTGCCAAGCTCCCAGGATATCTAAGTGTGAGCCTCCCACCCTGTTTGGCAACATTAAATTAAAGGGTTTCTCCCTTCTACCCCCCTCACTCCCACAGCTGTGTCCACAGATGTTATATGAAAAATTAGAACCGAGTCCTCTCCAACTTCAGGAATTTGCCTATGGTTTCTGTATAGCTATTTATTTAATAATTTTATTTAAATAGACTTCCTTTTTTACTTCAATAAATTTATTTTACCGGAAATTTTATATTACTACTCTTAAGTAACAGCCTACCAGCCACATCCAACCATCCACCTGTTTTTTCACATAAAGTTTTATTGTAACCCAGCCATGCCTGTTCATTATGTGTTGTCAATGGCTGCCTTTGTGCTACAACCACAGAGTTAAGCAGTGGCAACCAAGATCTTATGACCTGTAAAGCCAAAAATATTTACTAAGTGGCTCTTTGAAGAAAGAAGTTTGTCTACCCCTGTGCTAAGTGGAAGCCAGTACCACTTACCTTAACAGGAAGGAAAAAAGCAAAAATAAACATTTTAGAAACAAAATATTAAATTCCAGCTAGATGCTGTCATTTCCACCCAATAAATACTTGTCCTCTCTAGTCACACATGCATTCTCCCTCTAGTACTTCCTGAAGACACCCTGCAAGGTGCTGGGACACAGAGATGAGGAGGTAGAAAGGCCCCCACTTCCATGGGACTTGAGTTCTAGTGGGGAGAGACAGGCACAAAAAAAGAAAGAGAAGGGAAGGGAAGGGAAGGAGTATTCAGTGTTATCAATGTTACCTTTTTTCCTGGCAATAGAAACTCTCAAATAGCACAGTGCAAAATGGAGTGATGACATGTTGAACAGAAGATCATTGATTAGGGATCAAAGAAGAGCTGCTTAAGGGCTAAACTCACACATTGAATCAAGTGAAATCAGGTACAAACTCACATGTTGAACCAGGTGACTCAGGTACAAACTCCAGCATTCCTGAGGGAATAAAAAATGCAAAAGCCCTGAGGCAGAATGGGCTTGACACAGTTTTCCCAGGCAGCTAGACTCCATACATAGATGGTCATCTCTGACATCATATCATCTCATCAATCAGCACACCCTGGTGGCCATCGAATTGATTTTGTCAGGGTGCATTTTGGAGGGCTGAACATTTGCCTTGCTGATCTTTGTGGCTGGAACTAGGCCTGAAGCAGAACCACCCCTGGGGAGAACCATGAAAGAGGCTGCTCTGGTAGGGTTCTCTGGAAGCAGATAGTGAGATGGAGTTTGGGTCCCCATGTTCATTAGAGATCAACCCTCAAGAAAGGAAGGGTGTAGAATTAAGACTGGGGAGAGGGAGACATCAAATGAGCTGCAGCCCAACCTCGGTCAAGTAGAACGTGTTAGGCCCACATACTCCATCTTGCTCAGTCGCTGGAGGTAGGGCTACCCTGAGAAGGGTGTGAGGGTATTCTCTGCAGCTGAGGCCGACTCTGGAAATCATCTTCTGATCACACTCCTGCCACTAGACAGCTAGTCCTTCCCTGAACAGAGGTCTGGGTGGCACATCTCAGAGTCATCCACAGAGGGAGAAGGTTTTACCAAGGGGCTTAATCTTCCTGTGAGTCTTCTGTCCTGACTCCCTGGCCCCTCTAGGCCTCTCCCATCTTCCTCAGGACTTTGTAGCCAGCTGCCAAGAAGGGTTGGAAAGTGACCTGGAAAGTTAAGCCTCACGAAGGCATCAGCAGAACAACTTACAACGCAAGATTTTTCTTCCAGAACTCATAGATAAGAAGATATCAGGACACATTAAATAGGCAAAATTTTTCATTCATGCATCTAATAAGACATGGAGGATCACATCACTGTGCACAGTAGAATGTGAGGGGGGGTCTCGGCACTCTGCAAGACTGGGGCTGTCACTGTTACCAGCACTCTAAATAGGCACCTATCTCCTAACGCAACATGTGAGTTTAGCCCTGTCCTGAGGCCTTCTATGCCTCTGGCCTCTCAGACCACCAGTGGCTGCTCAGGCCCTGGCAGCCTGAGCCACCACAGCAAGGGGAAGAGAGCCATATGGTTCAGATCTCACTGAAAACCATGGGGCCAGGTCAGCTCAGAAGACGGTCTGGGAATTCCCTGGAGACCTCTGGAACACCTGGAAGTGGGAGAGTGTGACCAGTCTCCTCCTCAGTGGGCTCCTCGGGGGATTGCACAGCCATGGACACCTCTGTGCACAGGACAATTTGAGATCCCCTGATTTAGGCCAAACATCTTTTGTAAAAGACATGTACCTCTGGAAGGGCTCTGGGCATATGTAAGTTAGACCCCAGGCTCTGACATGCCCCAGAGCTATGGAAGGGAGGTGCCTTTTGGAAAGTCTCACGGAGCCAAGAGAAGAATCCTAGTCCCAGCCCCTTGGGTCCTCTGTCTACCTGGTGTCACACCCTTCCTGTGGCCAGTCCTCCAAATCATTTGACTCCCTGTGGGGTCAGCGCTAGCCTTGGCTTCCCCCATCCTGGGCCCAGCTCAATCCCACTTGCTGGTAATGTTGTCACCAGTGTCTTCAGGAGGCAAGCGCTGCAGTGTCTGCATCCATGTGCTGCCCTGAATCTTGAACCCACCTCCCTCAATAGGGGCAGTTTTTCTGGGTCCACCCATCCGTGGGAGAGCCCTGAGATGGGTGAGCCTGGGCCATGTTGTTCCCAGGAAGGCCCACTCTGGACCCCTGCTGACTGCTGGGGGTGTGGCCAGCAGGCGCATTTACACAGGCAGGGAGCAGCCACATGTCTCCAGAACCTCCTTACTGGCCTGGGTCCTCTCACCTGCCTTGAAAACTCTGACTTCATCCTCCAGAATGCTGCAGAGGCTGCTGTTCAAGGAGCCAATATTGATTACTTCTTCACTATCTGCCCACAGGCCTAAGCCCCAAATGGAAAATGAAGTGAATTTATGAATGTCAGAGTAGGGAGACTGAGCACAGTGGCTCATGCCTGTTATCCTAGCACTATGGGAGGCCAAGGCAGGTGGATCACTTGAGCTCAGGAGTTCAAGACCAGTCTGAGCAGAAGCAAGATCTCATCTTGAAAAACAGAAAAATTAGCTGGGCACTGTGGGAGGCACCTGTTATGTCAGCAACTTGGGAGGCTAAAGCAAGAGGAAGGATCTCTTGAGCCCAAGAGACTGTGAGCTATTATGTCATGGCACTCTACCAGGGGGACTAAGTGAGACTGTCTCAAAAAAAAAAAAAACAGAGTAGAGAATTAAGTGCGGGTGAAGCCCAGGATTCAGGCAACATAGAAGCGTGGTTTATTTTTCCTTCCTGCCTCAGAACTTCCTTGGATATGTGTTTAAAATCTAGATTCCTCAGACCCACTGAAGCAAAGGGCATTAGGTAGTCCTGAGAATCTGTACTTTATCCAGCCCCTGGGTCATTCTAAGCATAGTAAGGCGTGAGAACCACTGACAAGATGGGGCCTAGTCCTGTATCCTCCACAGGACTGGTGGATTTCCCAGGACCTCAGTTTTTCATTCTATAAAAACGGATTGCACAACTCCCTGCACTTCTGGGAATTGTCCAGTATGCAAAGTGCTTTCATGCATCCTGTCTCCTCTGGTTCTCACAAGCACCTGGGACATGGAAAGGAGCCATCATGGTCAGAGGACATGGTGGCCAAGCCAGGGGAGGGACTTGGAGCAGGGACAGGTTCAGGAGAGACAGGCAGAGGCTTTAGGCACTAAAGAGGTTGAAGGGGCCCCTAAGAGGGTGCCCCCCCTCAACAAAATTATCACAGCAAGAGGAAGACAGAGTGAGGAGATCTCCAGAACATCTGTGAGGAGGGAGCCATACCACAGGAAGGTGGCATGGACTGTCCCAAGTAAGGCATCTGGAAGCTACAAGACTGAAGAGAGAAGGCCTAGTAGAAGGTGGGAGGGGTGGTGGGGGAAGGGCAGAGAGGAAGAGAATGATGCCACAGAGCCACAGGACCAGCCCTGGTGGTCCGAGGAGGGCCCTGGGAAGTGTTGCTCTTTGTAGAGTCCTGGAAGGGAGTGGCTGCCCAGATATGGGCATGATAAGGTCACGCTTCCTGAAGGAGGTATCTGTCTGTCTGCATCTGTTTTCAGTCAAGTGGAGCAGGAAAGACTCTGGGATGGCTGTGAGCCCAGGTATCAGCCATGGGAAGTGATGATGAAGTGAATCATTTAAGAAGGAGAGAGGGGAGAAGATGAGCAAGGCATAATCCTTTCTTCTCCCAGCCCAGCCCAGAGCCCTCCACAGGCCCACTGCCAAACTGCCCACCCAGCTCAACAATCTGCAAGGACAGGGGCAAGGCTTCCTTTGCCCTTGAAAGACTATTATTTTCTAAGGCTGAGGAGCATAAGACAACATTAGGAATAAAGAATAGATCAACATGAAGGCTTTACAGCAGGACTTCAATATTGTGTGGTCTAGAAACTTTACACTTACAGAACAAGAAGGTCCCTGAGGCTCCTGTTAAAAGGGATAGGTTTCAGGCTCCCAGCTTCCATCCCTCTGTCCCTTCTCTCCACTTTCTTGTCTTCCCTGAATGTGAGAAAACCTAATTAACAGGCCTTGGCAGGATAATCCCTGCACTATCAGAGGGAGGAGAGGCACAGTTTGATTTCACTGATCAGTCTTTCTTCCTCCCTCCCAGGCTTCTCAGGGCAACACCCTCACTCTGAAGCTGCCCAGGGTTCCCTGGAAGGGTAAGAAGAAAAATAAAAACAACCCAAACCATTTCCAGGCTGGCAAGTCAGGATAGGTGGGGGTGCTCAGGCCCCTGGGCTGTGTGCAAGGACCCTGGGGACCTGTGGGCATGCCCCCAACCTGGGCCAGACACTCTGTACAACAGCCCAACAGGCATGCAGACACTCACTCACCCCTGAAATCTGTGGTCCACACACACAAACGCATTTGGTGGCATCTGCTGTGCTTCACTCCCTTCTTTCCTCCTGCAGCCAAGATGTAAGCCAGAGTGAGTCAGCATCAGGCAGCAAAAAAGAGAAGGGACATGCCCAGACAGTTTGTAAGAGACAACATCTGTGCCCCAACCATGTCCCCTCAATCCTCCTGAAGGCCATCTGCTTAGCAAAGCTCGCTACCTCAGTCCCCAGCACCTCTCTGCCCTGGGGCTTTCTCTGGCCTTGGGAACAGGAGTTGCCCACATATGGAGCAGGTTGAAAGTACAGGAGCATCAGTGCCCTGGGGGCAGCACGAGAGGAGCAGGGATTGAGAGATAAGTGTCCAGCTTCTTCCTGGGCTGTGTGCCTCTCCAGGGACCCCCTTCAGGATTGAGCCCAGGTATCTGCACTGGCAACCTGCTCTTAGCACATCTCCTTCCCTCCCTCATCCCACTTTCCCTCTTCCCTGCCACGCTTACTGGAATGACCTCATAAATAAATCCTTGCACCCATACTCTTGATTCAGGGTATGTTCTGATGAAACTCCAAATTAAAATAGTATGATGCTTAAGGAACCAAATATGGGATTATCTACACCCCCTGAATGGAGCATGTCACTCTACACCACTGTTGGCTCTGCCCAGGCAACAGCAACCACCTGAGATTCAGAGATAAGAAGAAAGAAGGAACTGGCCTATTCACCCCACAAACATTTCCAGGCTCTAAGACAGCTCACTGGAACCCCCAGGTCCACGGAGGGGTCCTTTCATCTACTCCGGGCCACTGCTACCTGGCAAGGGGCAGTGTGTAGGAGATCTCTGAGAAGCTGAGGCAGCGCCCAGGCATGGTTTATGCCCCTATGTCCCTCATCTTAGGGAGCTCACTCTTATCTTCCCCAGCCCCTGAGGAGACTTAGGAGTAATCTCCAGAAAACCCTGACAACTCAGAATACACAAAAGAGTAAGAATGGATCAAAAAAATGTCCTGTTGCTCGGAAAGAAATAAAACATCTTGAACCATTTTCCAAAGAGCCCCAAACCTGAGGCCAGAACGTAGCCACAAATGTGGTGCTTCCCTGCACACAGCACACGGCCCATGTCCTGAGCTGTGAGCTGGCCACATCCTGTGCCTCCCTTCCTTTTCTTATTTATCCTTCTCAGCAGTTGACCTTTCAGCTCTCAGCCCACCCCAGCCACTTGGCCACTAAACCACAGAAGGTGAGGAGGAGTCCCAGGGCAAAGCCTCCAGAAGCACCCTGGGTGGCCAGAGAGTAAGTGAGAGCTGAGTGGCTCATGGATGAGCTGAGAGGAAGGGGGCTGCTGACTCTGAGCCAAAGCCAAGAGGGGTGGGTGGGGTTGGGGGCAGGGGTGATCCTGTTTGATTCCCAAGCCCTTGTGTTTGCAGGGAAATTCTATCCATATGTTTCTGATTCATTAACACTTAACTCATTAAATACGTTATTTATTAAGACCTATTAGAAGTCCCTGATGCCTGTTTAATGAGTCTGAAGAGCTTTTTAATTTTTTGAGAAGAGATGGAATTTTTTTCCTCTTTTCCCTCCAGAAAAGCAAGCAGTGGTAATCCTGTACAGTGATTCAGACCTATGAAACTTAGATCTCTGGAAAGACTATGAGACAAAAAGGCAAAAGTCTGGGTGTTGGACTTGGCTTTGCCATGGCCAGAGTGATTTCTGGATCACACATCTTCTCAGAACTTATTCAAGCATTCAGATTCCTTAAGATACTGACAGCCAAAAGATGCTCACAGCACTGAAGGTCCTGCAATTCCTAACATCTACTTTGTCATCACCTCCTTGCTTCTCATGCCTTGCCCAGACTTCCATTAGATAAATTCTGTTCTTAAATAAAATCTTTGAGATGAAGAGAAGTTTGAAAGAGCATGAGTAAGGTGGAGACCAAAGGCAATTAGTTAATGGGTACCATAGCTCAGTCTCCAGAATCTACTCTGACAGAATAAGCAGACTTGGGTGAAAACAGGGAGTTGTTGGGTGAAAACAGGGAGCTGTTGGATGAAAAGAGAAGCTGGGAGAACTGTTAGGGACATGAACTTCCAGATTATAAACTATAGAAACTTCAGAATCTTCCTCCCTGTGCATCCTAAGAAAGGGAGGCCAGACTCATCTTTCTTCATGCATCTCTGGCCTGCTAACTTGCTAATTAGCTGCCATTCCCAGAGGCAGAAGAACTGGCAGGATGACCTTCTGGGGACCCTTGCTCACCCTGTGGCTTTTATCATTCTGCCATTAGCCCAGCTGAGCTCAGCAGAGGCCACTAAGAACAAAGGGCCATTATGTCATTCTTCCCTTAGTCCACAGACTTCCAGGGGTTAAAAAGTCAGATGTGTCCAGTGCCCTCTGGAGCAGCCCATGGTTGTGGCCAGTGGTTTGTCATTCTGGATGAAGACAAAGCCAGAAGAGCAGCCACTGGCTCTCCCAGCAGGTGAATCTGGCCCCCAACCTTTCTCTCTCACTCAGACAGGGCAGTTTGAAGGAGGGCAGAGACTGGGCTGCATTGATTATTCTGCCTCCTGAGCAGAGAGATGAAGTGAGATGCTGAAAGATTTCCCTCACTCGGAGTGGTGTGGGGACACAGAAGTTGTCTGTGTGCAGGTGAATGTTGATGTCCATAGAATCCCAGACAGAACATTGATGCTAAAGGTCGCAGTCCAGCCATCCCTGCAGCAGGGTTGGAATCTAGTCCTATGATGAGTTTTCCTCCCGGACCAAACTTCAGTTATAGATGAAACAGTTCCTGCATTGATCAACGAACCTGTATTAAATACCTGGGAAGAGAGGGAGACAGAGAAGGTATCCAGAACAGAAGCCTCGGTCTTTGCAACCTGACCTTAGAAGTGTCTAACTTTTGCTTCTGCTGTTTTCTATTCTCCAGAAGTGAGTTGGTAAGCCCAGCTCATGCTCAAGGTGAGGGCCTTTCCCAAGGGAGTGAGTACTAGGAGATGGGAGCCCCTGGACTGTCTCGGAGGCCTTCTTCCACACACAACCAGGCTGGGAGTCAGCAGATGCAGGATCCTGCTCATCAGTCTCTGTCACTTTCTGGACACAAGTCCTAGGCTAAGTTTCCTCATGCCCCTGAGATTTCCATTCCATCTACAAAGCTAATGAGTTAAGATGAGTCTCGAGCTGATAAGAGCCACAACCTACTGCCATTGAAGACTAGGTGGCAGACCCCTCAGGTGACTGAATGGAAAGTTGGACACTCCTACCTGCTCACAGAAAACCTTCTCCCCAGCTCATACACCAGAGCCCTTCTTGTAGTGACCCACCAAAGGAAGACACTGCCTCCTTCATTCAGAGCTGCCCCTGGGCTACTCCCTCTTCCCTGGAGTCTGACCTTCTGTCTGTTCCACTGAAGCTTCATCCCTTCCTATCTGTGCCCAGTCTTGAGGCATAAGAGGATGGCTTTTCCAGGTTCCTCTCTCTAAAAACCCTTACATAGGAGTGAGAGCAAGATGGCAGCTGAGTAACAGCTTCCCTGCAACTGAGCACCGTGAATCCAGCCAGGGAGATAAGACTCCAGGCATCTCTGGCTGGTGAGATCTGCCTATAGTCATCCCTTTGAGGATACAGGGAGTCAGGGAGAGACTTCTGGACCCCAAGAGGAAGACAAAAACAGTGAAAAACTGGAAGTGATTGTGTGTGTTCAATTGGTCTAATCCCACGGGCAGCTGTAAATACAGCAGCAGTGAGAGTACAAACCAGAAAGGCCTTACCTCTGAACTGTTTTGGTGTTTTTGGACTTGGCACTCAGTTGAACTGCCTTGGGGAGAGCTTGAGCAAAAGTGCGGAGAACTTTGGGTGTAGTCTAGGGCTCCAGACTGAGCTGCTGAGCCGGACGGAGCTAATAGTGTTTGGCTCTGGGCCGCAGGAAGCCATTGTGAGAGAACTGTTCGGGCAAGCTCCACCCTCAGGGTTGCAGAGCAAGGATTGGGTGGGAGCTAGTAACCTAGTGACTGAGTAGCCTGAAGGTGGGGACTGAGCTGCCTTACAGCCTTAACCCTCAGGGGCAGAGTGAGACCAGTTTTGGCACACTGGGTAAGTGGATAGCCACTTCAGCAGTGATCCCAGCAAAAAGCACTTTCCTGGAAAAGCTTCTGCTTAGCCAAGTTTAGAAGTTTAAACTGCCTTTTAAGAGAGCTAAACAGAGACTTAGGGTCTCTACTGCATGGGGTTTGAGAAATCAGCAGAGGCCTCCAGTCATATCAGCATTGTCATTAACATCTCATACTCCAGAAGACCACCTGTTGCCCAGACAATATTCAACAAGATATATATACTGCTTTGTTTTTGGTTGTTGTTTTGTTGTTGTTAGTTTGTATGTTTTTTGTTTATTTTGTCATTGTTTTGTTTTTTAATTTCAACATTTTTCATACAGATTTTCCCTTTTCTTTTTTTCTTTCCTTTCTTTATCCATTTTTCTAGTTTAAATACAATTTCCTATTGCTGTCTTTTTTGAACTTCATTTTTGCTAGTGTTTCTACCCCTGTTATTTGGTTTTTCACCCAATTTTATTCCATAAAGTTTTCTGTTTGCTTGTTTTGGTTTGATTTACAGCATTTTTGTCTTTCCTCTCTACTTGGTGGAGGTGGGGTACTGAGTCCAATCAGGTTAGCAAAGAGCTGCTGACCTCAAGGGAACCACCAAACCGGACACCCCCAGAGGTTGGGGTTTTTCTAAGGTTGTGTCAAAGTACCCTACTGTACACCTACCTAAATTGCTCTGTCTCCCTCTTTCTGTGCCTCTCTTCTTTTTGTCAATATTCCCTTTTACCCACCCCCCTCTCTTTTCTCTATTTTCTTTTCTTTCTTTCTTTCTTTCTTTTATCCCTTCTTGCTCTTCAACCTTCTCATCCTTCTGGTCCTGTACCAAAAGGACTCATTGAAACCTTAGTCCACAGGCACGGGAACTTAAAGAGCAAGAGGAAGTGAAAGGAAAATTAGGGCAAGGAAACAGATAAAAGAAATCACTCATGAGGAAGAATCAGCAGAAAA
>CAUYPK010103588.1:0-17670 GCA_963574355.1 Loris lydekkerianus
ATATTATGAAGCCTTAAAGAAAGATGGAGACTTTACCTCTTTCATGTTTACATGGATGGAGCTGGAACATATTCTTCTTAGTAAAGTATCTCAAGAATGGAAGAAAAAGTATCCAATGTACTCAGCCCTACTATGAAACTAATTTTCATATATATATATGAAACTATAGCTTTCATATGAAAGCCATAACCCAGTTATAACCTAAGAATATGGGGAAGGGGGATAGGGATGGGAGGGAGGGCGGAGGATGGGCGGAGGGAGGGTTATTGGTGGGGTTACACCTGCGGTGCATCTTACAAGGGTACATGTAAAGCTTAGTAAATGTAGAATATAAATGTCTTAACGCAATAATTTAAGAAAATGCCAGGAAGGCTATGTTAACCAGTGTGATGTAAATACGTCAAATGGTCTATGAAACCAGTGTATGGTGCCCCATGATCGCATTAATGTACACAGCTATGATTTAATAATAAATAAATGAAACCAGTTAGCCCTTGTGGCTAGACTTGTGGTTCCAAGGATGACATTTCTTTTGCAGGCTGGGAAGAAAAGTAAGGTTAGAATGGCAACATTGCTAATTCTGCTTATTACAATAAAGCATTTTATTATTGATAGAAAAAAATGACAGGTAACCCTGCCTGACATACAATGCTTTCTTGCAAAAAGCAAAAATTAAAAATTAAAATGAAGCCCTAGTACCGTTGTCTTTATCCATCATGAAATGTCTCTCCCCTCTCTCTTTTCACTGTGTGGCTCTTCTACCCCTTTATTGTCTGCTTGGCCTATGACCATCTTCTTCTTCTTTTTATTTATTTATTTACTTATTTATTTTTAATTAAGTCATATACACATGTATCATGAATACATTTATACATATGTGGGTTGCAATGTGTTGATTTTTTTAAACAATCTGATGTGATTACATCAAACCAATCAACATAGTTTTTGCCTCATTTACTTGATTTTTGTGTTAAAACATTTATGTTCTACACTTGACAGATATATATATATATATATATATATATATATATATATCTTTTGGCTGGGGCTGGGTTTGAACCTGCCGCCTCCAGTATATGGGCCTGGCACCTTACTCCTTTGAGCCACAGGCACCACCCTACACTTGACAGAGTTGACTTGTACCCTTGAAATATGCTCCATAGGTGTGGTCCTGCCTTTTACCCTCCCTCTATCAAACCTCCCCTCTCCTCTCCCTTCCCACTCTATTTCTCTTCTTCATTCTGGGCTATAGTTGTGTTTTATTTTTCAAAAGAAAGTGTGAGTAAATAGAAATTGGTTTCATAGAAGTACTGAGTATATTGGACACTTTTTCCTTCATTCTTGAGATACTTTACTCAGGAGAATATGTTCCAGGTCCCTCCATGTAAACATAAAAGAGGTAAAGGCTCCATCTTTTTTAAAGGCTACATAGTATTCCATGGTATACATATACCACAATTTATTAATCCATTCATGGGTCGATGAGCACTTGGGCTTCTTCCATGACTTGGCTATTACGCATTGAGCTGCAATGAATAATCTGGTGCAAATATCTTTTTTTGCAAAGTGATTTTTGGTCTTTTGAATATACTCCTAGTAGAGGAATTGCAGGATCCAATGGCAGGTCAATTTTTGATCCCTGAGTGTTCTCCAAACTTCTTTCCAATAAGTTTGAGTTCTCTGTGAATTTTGGTTATCAGACCTTTGTCAGAAATCTAGCCTGCAAATATCCTCTCCGATTCTGAGGGCTGTCTACTTGCTTTATTTACTGTGTTCTTGGCAATCAAAAGCTTTTTAGTTTGATCAGATCCCAGTAATGTATTTTTGGTATTGCTTCAATTGCCCTGGGGGTCCTCCTCATAAAGATTTCTCCCAGGCCAATTTCTTCAAGTGTTTCCCCTGCACTCTTTCTTCTTTTTTTTTTTTTTTAATTGAACAGAATCTCACTCTGTCAGCCTGGGTAGAATGTGATGGCATCCTAGCTCACAGCAATCTCAAACTCCTGGGCTCAATGATCCTCTTGCTTCAACTGGGACTATAGATGCCTGCCACAATGCCTGGCTAGTTTTCTACTTTTAGTAGAAACAGGGTATCACTCTTGCTCAGGCTGGTCTTGAGCTGCCTAGGCCTCCCACAGTGCTAAGATTACAGGCATAAACCACCGCACCTGGCTGGCATATGACTTTTTTTTTTTTTTTTTTTTTTGAGACAGAGTCTCACTATGTTGCCCTGATGTCACAGTTCACAGCAACCTCAAACTCTTGAGCTTAAGTGATTCTATTTGTCTCAGCCTCCTAAGTAGCTGGGACTACAGGCGCCTGTCATGATGGCTGGCTATTTTTGTTGTTGCTGTTGTTGTTGTCGTCATTGTTGTTTACCAGGCCTGAGCCAGGTTCAAACCTGCTGGTCTTGGTGTATGTGGATGGTGCCCTAACCACTGAGCTATGAGCACTGAGCCCCTTATGACCTTCTTGTAAGTCAAATGAATTTATTCAAGATGGGAGCAGAAGTGATCTATGTTGTCCTGAACAACTATTACCTTGTACACACACACACATGCCTTGGAGTTTAGAAAATGTTTAATTTTAACTTGTTTAATTCTCTTAGTAACCTTGTGAGGTATGATAATGGCTCTGTTTTATAGAAGAGGTAGTTCAGAGTTAATTTTGTTACATTTCTTGGACAGACTCATCACAACTAGTAAGAAGCAGGACTCATACCAAGGCTTTTCCATGTCTAAGGCCAAACTGCCTTTTTTTTCTAAATTGGTGAAGAATCAGGAGAGGATCTATGGTTAAATATGTTTGGAAAATCCAGAGTTAAACAAAATTACACTAGTGACTTTATTATAGAACTTCTGGAAGTGCTCTATATCCAACTGTACACTGTGAATTCCTGGGAGGAGAATATGTTATGCAACATTCCCCATATGTATTTGGCTACAAAATCTTTTTTTTTTTTCTGAGACAGAGTCTCACTTTGTCGCCCTCAGTAGAGTACTGTGGCATCACAGCTCACAGCAACCTCCAGCAGCTCTAGGGCTTAGGCAATTCTCTTGCTTCAGCCTCCCAAGTATTTAGGACTACAGGCGCCTGCCACAACGCCCGGCTATTTTTTTTTTGTTGCAGTTTGGCTGGGGCTGAATTTGAACCCACCACCCTTGTTACATGGGGTTGGCGCCCTACTCACTGAGCCACAGGCGCTGCCCTCTCTTTTTTTTTTTTTTTTTTCCTTAATGAAGCATCTTTCAGTGCTAGGATTCCACAGGTGGTACTTTGGAAAATAGTAGTCAAAAGGGTCGATGTATTTTTCTCTGGAGGTCCCCAAGAAACTGCAAAGGGCGGGGAATTTTCTCTGAAATCAAGAAAAAACAATGCCGGGGAGCACATTAGAAATGGTACCTCTGCCCAGGTGTTGTCTTCCTGCCAGGGCTGCTTCCTGAGTGGCCTCTGGCTGCTGAGGTTCTGGGCTACACAGCCGTGGTCCATGTGTCCACCAGTCCCAGCTTCCCCTTCATCCGAGCCCTGTTGACCTGCAAAGGTGAACAGTGGGTCAGTGGGTAATCCCAGAAATGGGTGTGGTACCACTGCTGCCTCCCTTATTGCTTGTCTGAGCAAAAGTGTCCAAGGCCTTGTTCTTCCTCCGTTTTCTGGGTTTCTGACAGTGTCTCCCCAGAGTGGCAGCTAGGTAGGTGGAAACAGAGATGCAGTTTGAGTCAGGGGACTCAGGCAGGGTTTAGTCTTCATTGTTTGGACTTGATTCTCCTACCTGTAAAATAGACATACTGATTTCTTGACCTCACTTATTTGAGCCCAGAGTTGTCTGGGCTCAAATAAAATAATGACTGCTGCAACAGCTCTTCGTAAACTGCAAGGGATTAGCAGATGGCAGGGCAGTGGTGTGCCTTGAAATCCTGCTCTGTTGTCATTGAGATGCTGTGTCTGTAGCAAGCTCTTGGGTTTCCTGAGCTGTCTCCGGGCTTCTACTTGTAGAAAAACCTCTGCTGAATGCAGTGAGGGGTTCTGCTGCTTGGCTTTCTGAACTTGCCCTGTCTGCAACACTCAGGAAGGATCTGAGTCAACAGATGACTCCAACATAGTTAACAAATCTTTCATCAATGGTTTAAAGGGTCCTGCAGCTATTTTCATCACTTAAGGTAGATTTATTGCTGAAACGGTCTGGCAAGCTTTCCTTGTGTGGGGCCAAGCTTTAGCAATACCTCCATTCCCAGCATACAGCTCAGTGGAACAATGTAGGGTTGTCTTTCAACCAGGGGCTCTGGAGCCTGCAGGGCCCCAGGTGTTGTGGAACTCTGGCCTTCTGGGAGCTGCTCCTCCTCCCCCCAGTAAGCCTCACCTTTCCTCTGTGCTCTCCAGCCCTTACCACCCTTCATCATTTCTGTCCTTAATGTCATTGGGTCAAGAGTGAAATGCCCGTGTATGGAGCTACTCCCTCCTTCCCTTTTCTCTGTCCCTTGGCTCCTGAAGGCTTTCTGGGTTTGAACTGATGCTGAGAGTGTTGGTGAAAGAGGCTCAACCTCCCGGTTCAGAGGGTCTGCTCAGGTTTTAGTGGCCCTGGTGGGCCTTGGAATCTCTCCGTCTGAGGCAGCCCAGGGCTACATTAGGCTTGCTCCCAAGAGGATCTCAAGTCCACATATAGAATTTGGCATTAAAGTCCTTTTGGAGTATTCTAGAATGATCCTTTGGGGTCAAATTGGACCCCAGATCGAACGTTCCAGATTTTCCTGGAACTGAATGCTTTTCTGAGTGTGGAGGAAGGGTAACTCTAGCCAACGACTGCTCAGCTACTGAACGGTCTCATACATCAGAGTGTCTGAGTTGGGGCATTGTTCATAGGGGGATATAGAGAGACAATCTTCCCTTTTGCTATATCCTAGTTGAGTCTGAGTATGTGACTCAGTTGATGTGTGGAGAAACAAGGATTTTTTCCTCAGTAAACATCACCTTCTGGGGCATTTGTCTATGCTTAATAGAAACAGATTGGCAAGCAAAGTAAAAGAAATTTCAATCGTTGAAAGTCAACCACAAACTTTAGTCTTTCTGTATCTCAAATATTGATTCAGAGATTTCTGAATAATGTGCATTGGGGTAGCAATTTAGAGCTTTTATGAAGCTTTCTACCTCTGTCCTCTCCTATGACTTTGCACAACCATCTAGGAGGAAGGAATGCAGATGTCATTATTTGCATTTTACATGTGAGCAAACTGAGGATGCAGGAAGCACAAATGACTTGACCCCCATCACATTGTTGGGGACCTGGGATTTGCAGCCAGAACTTCTACTGCTTCTCCATATGAAGTATCTGGCAAAGAGAGGGAGTTTAAGGGGAGAGAAAGTTAAAACCAATGAAAACATCAGTCAGGGTTCAAGTTCCAGCCTATGAGCTTTTTGCTTCTTTTAAAATTGGTATTTTGGCCTCTGTGATCATGAGCAATTGGGCATTGCAATTAGGTAGCAGGTATACTTAAAAGCTAGGAAGGTGTACAATTACTGTTTGTTGAGCACTTCCTATGTGCCATGTCAGCTACCAGATAACCCCATTTAATTCCCGCTCTCAGTTCTGTGAGGTAAAGGTGGGTATGGCCATCCCCATGAGGGACCGAGGCCTAGAGCAGCCGCAGGGCTTGGGATCGGGTGCCAATGGCCACATGTTTAATCAGTATTCTATACAACCTCTCTGTTTTCTGCCTGACTTTTGCAGCTCCTCTGTATCAGTCAGTATCAGGCGAACAGTATCCTCTGTATCAGGCGTCAGTCAAGGAAGTCACTTTACCCCTTAGGTGTGCAGTGTTAATCCCCCCATAAAATGGAAGCAATCCAATCCTCTGCCCAATGTTTTGAGAGCCTAGGTCATCAAAGTGTATGGATTTTAACTGGAGACAGCAGGATTTTTGAAGAGAAAGGGCGTCCTCAAACTTTTTAAACAGGGGGCCAATTCACTGTCCCTCAGACTGTTGGAGGGCCGGACTATAGTTAAAAAAAAAAGAACAAATTCCTATGCACACTGCACATATCTTATTTTGAAGTAAAAAACAAAACGGGAACAAATATAATTCACACTGCCTCATGTGGACCACGGACCGCAGTTTGTGGACGCCTGGTGTAGGCAATGATGAGATAGTGTACCACCCTGAGAAGGACAGTGAGTCCCCATAGAGGGGCATTATCTTTTTTTTTTTTAAATTAATTTATTGAGGGGCATTATCTTCATGAGTTCACCACTTCCCAGGACATGGTGGCTCAGAAATCAATCTCTTCAGTGCTCCAGAGTCAACTGGTCTCAGGATGTTGACCCGCAGTAACCAAGTGCATACAGATTGATGTATAGACCAGGGTTTTAATTTACAAAGAGAAATGTAATTACCTGACCTGCATATTTCATATAGATGAACTACATGTGTGGATCAGGTTATGATCAGAATTCCCTGGTGCCAGAGACAAGACTTAGAAAGGTGTGTGGTTGGAACGGCCTCAGGCTCTGAGCACCCACCATGTTCTTTACTCATTCAGTAGGTCAGGTTCTCTACTTATCCTGACCAGATCATTTCCTCAAGGATAGGGCTTGGTCAGGCATTGCCATTGTTTCTGAAAATTTCCCTTTTCCTTTTTTTTTTTTTTTGAGATGGAGTCTTTCTCTGTCACCTGGGCAAGATTGCCATTGCTTTATCCTAGCTCACAGCAACCTCAAACGCTTGGGCTCAAGCTACCCTCCTGCCTCAGCCTCCCTAATAACAGGGACTACAGACATGTCCCACCATGCCTGACTAATTTTTCTATTTTTAGTAGAGATGGGGGAGGGGGTGTCTCACTTTGCTTAGGCTGGTCTCAAACTCCTGAGCTCAAGTGATCCTCCTGCCTCAGCCTCCCTCAGTACTAGGATTAAAGGCATGAGCCACCATGCCCTGCTTGAAAATTTACTTTTTTATTTCACAAAAAATTTTATATTATGCTGGGCTCTTGTTCTTGCCTTTTTTCATGAGCTCTACTACCAGCCAAGGCTGTGGTCTTTGCCTATTACTGCTGCCTTCTCGTCTTTTCCCATCTCCATTACCAAAGACAACTGCTGGCTCTTTGAATGCTCCTAATTCCCGAGAATAATATTGACAGATAAAATCCCCCTAAAACTGGCTAGCTTACAGACAGGTCACAACAATAGTCTGTGTGGTAATGAGGACTTATTGTGCCCATTACAGAGATGAGCAAACAGAAGCTCAACAAGGTTAAGTGACTTGCTCAAGATGTTACAACTTAACCTATGGTGCATCTTAGAAGGGTACAGGTGAAACTTACTAAATGCAGAATATAAATGTCTGAACACAATAATTAAGAAAATGCCATGAAGGCTATGTTAACCAGTTTGAGGAAAATATTTCAAATTGTGTATAAAACCAGCACATTGTACCCCATGATCACATTAATGTACACAGCTATGATTTAATTAAAAAAAAAAAAAAAGATATTACAACTAGTAACTGACAGACTAGCCATTGTAGTACAGATTGATGGCTCCAAGGCTTTTTTTTTCACATTACATTGCCACAAAAATCATAGGATTGGGCAGTGCCTGTGGCTCAGTGAGTAGGGCATCAGCCCCATATACCGAGGGTGACAGGTTCAAACCTGACCCCGGCCAAACTGCAACAACAACAACAAAATAGCTGGGTGTTGTGGTGGGCACCTGTAGTCCCAGCTACTCGGAAGGCTGAGGCAAGAGAATCACCTAAGCCCAAGAGCTGGAGTTTGCTGTAAGCTGTGATGCCATGGCACTTTACCGAGGACAACAAAGTGAGACTCTGTCTCTAAAAAAAAAAAAAAAAAAAAAAAAAAAATCATAGGATTAAATAATATTACAGCAGAACAGACCTAAGAAATTATCTAAGAGTCTAGAACTACACTGTCCAATACAATAGCCACTAGTTGCTTGCGGATATTTAGATATAAATTAAGTAAAATAAAAATCTTAGTTTCACAATTGCAGTAGCTACATTTCCAGAGCTCAGGAGCTACATGTGGCTAATGGTTACTATATTGGACAGCACATATAAAACATTTCATCATTGTATAAAGCATTATTGGATAGTGCTGGTTTAGACTAATTCCTTCATTTTACAGATGAGGATCATCTAACACCCAGAATTCCTAGACCTTATTTTGGGAAACTCCATTTTAAGGTGTTTGAAATCTAATATTTGAGAACTGATCATAAAATCAACATGTACTTTGTTCAAAAGATTTTCCTTGTTGAATCCAAAATGGAGGGAAGACAGGTAGGAGATGATATTTGGAGGGTACGGCTGAAGGATCCTGTTGTGGCCTGAGAGTCTTTGGTACATTGAGTCGACTGTCCTGGAGCAGCACAGAATCTTTGATGTATCCTGAAGTCAGGAGTTATTGATAGAATTAATAGTGGTTGCCAATCTAGAGTTCTTTTGGTCCCCTGCTTGCACTCATCCTGGTTTTGGACATTGCCCATTAAGGAAGACAATTAGGAGATGAGAGGGATTAAAAAATGAACTTGGAGGCTCTCCATGCCGTGCCTTGTGTGCTTCTGGTCCCATGCCACATGTGTGCTGCTTCTGCTCCATCATTCCCAAGATCTGATCTCCCTGGCGGAAGTAACATGGCTACCTTCATGAGGCTGGTTAAAAAGGTTCTCCTGCCTCAGGATGAGAGATCCAATAGTAGTGGATGTATCCTGCTTGCTTCTGTAGGCCCTGGGATCAACAGCCTTCTCAATCCAGTCATTCTGCAACTATTTGTTGAGGGCTTACCAGTGGGCCCACCACGCTCCTGGGCAGTGGAGTAAATACAGAGGAATCAGACATGGGCCCTTTTAAAAGGCACTTATAGTCTATTGGAGAGACCAAGCTCTCCTATGCTCTACTGTGTCGCCTGAGTGTAGGTGTGATATAAGTGAGGAGCTCGACATTGACTAGAGTTGCAGGGAAGACTTCGCAGATGTGGGCTTGAAGATTTATCATAGGGATGCAAAGAAGGGACTAGGAAATGTGCTAGCATCACAAAGGTGGTAAGCTCTGAGATGTGGGAAGAGAGGGTAGCAGGTTCCTTGGGGCTAGTGGCCATCAGACCTCCAGCTTGAGGGCCTCACCTTCAAGAGGGGCTTTGGCAGGGGCCCAAGAATGCACATGTGCCCAAATCTTTACTTAAACCACGTATTTTAGCCATATGGCTCCCACAGAGGGGTGGAGACATTTTTTGATGTTAAGAGGAGCCTTCATTCTTGAAAATGTTGACCTTAAGTTGTAGGACAGTGGCCTGCTGTGCCCCCTCTCCCACCCAGTGATAAACACATCTTTGATTTAGAGGCTCTTTCTCACGAGTGTTAAATAAGTGGAACTGCATGAAAATGAAACACATTCCTGGACAAGTCCACAACTCTCATTTTGCTTGAAATTGCTGCCTATTGGGGAAAGAGCTACTTTCTCTCCTTTTCCAGGATAAATCTATAAAGCAAGAAGAAAGCTAGTCTTCCTCTGGTCCTGCCTGTTTGCTGTTGCTGGAGACATGGCAAATAGCCGATTGGGCACTGGCTAGTCCTCTGTTCACTCTTCTCGTCCCCAGTAGGTTTGCCAAATTAAATACAGGATGTCCATTTAAGTTTGAATTTCAGATAAACAATGAATACTTTTTCAGTAGAGGTATATCCCAAATATTGCAAGTTTAACTGTTTTTTTTTTTGGGGGGGGGAGGCAGGCAGGGTATGTGTGTGTACATGCTAATTTTGGCAACTCTAATCCCTAACCATTTCCCATTTTCATTTTTAAGCCTTTACAGAGTGCATCTGGGGTCTCTGTACAGCAGAAGGGTGTCCATCTCATTCCTAAGTGGGCTGTGTTGGAGAGCCGCCAGCTTTAAGGGGAGGCTTAACATTTTATTTCCTGGAGGACCTGAAATCACCCCAGACAGGGAATTGGGGAATGCTGGGGATATTATGGAGCTGGGGGTGCCGGGATGATCTGACTTCTGGTCCCAGCTCTGCTTTTGCCTGAATGACCTTGGACAAATTACCTCTCTGGTCCTTTATTCCTTTATGATGTAAAAGATGGAGGTTGAACTGGAGGATCTCTGAGGCCTCTAAGTGAGGAAGGTTGGGAAGCAAGTTCTGAGATGTGGAGGGTGAGGCTGCTGAGTGTGAGGGGTGGGAGTGAAGGCAAGACTTTAGGCTGTCCTTCCCTCTGCACGTGTGGGGAAGATAAAGGGTGCACACCATAAGCCCCATAAACCCACACAGAC
The DNA here is from genome assembly GCA_963574355.1 of Loris lydekkerianus. NCBI lineage: Eukaryota > Metazoa > Chordata > Mammalia > Primates > Lorisidae > Loris > Loris lydekkerianus. The sequence goes on from CAUYPK010103588.1 coordinate 10,275, forward strand.
TGATGGGCTACCAACCTTGGGGACTTCACTTCAATGGAAAATTGGACCTGAAACCCATCAGGCCTTGATGGAAAACACACTTTCACACCAAAATGCGAGGTAGGGCAGCTGGTGGTGCACCTCCCCTCCCATTTTCCCACTGACCTGCACGTTGGAGCCTGCATATGGTGTCAAGGGGCCACGTTTGCAAGAAGCCTTGGAGGTATCTCTTGGCCGAATACCCGGGCTGGATCTGCCGTTGGGCCTGGCTCTCCAGCTGGCTTCGGAAGTAGAGGTACGGTTGCCAGGCTCTGTCCTGCTCCTCCTGTGGGGACACCAGTCAGGAAACAGCACAGATGCTGAGCCCTGAGCCTCTCAGTGATACAGGCTGGTTAGCACAGTCCTCATCAGTAATCCAGGAGACTCCCGGAAGGGGGCAGAAAGCACCAAAACCAGATGCCTCAGCTAATCGACATAAACCAAGAGCCCACAGAGCAAAGCTCGGAAGGCCCTGCAGATTTGCAGTTGGAAGGAGAGAAAGAAATGACAAATACCAGACCCCATCTTGAGATAGAGGGTTAGAAAAGGATAAAAGCTTCACATGAAAACATATTACCTGGTTCAGCCTGTGGAAATCATTTTAGGACCTTCAAAAATGGCTCTGCTGCAGTGGGGAAGCCAGCTCACAGATCCACGTTGGCATTCAGTGTTTGTAATACGAATAATGGGACAAACCATGTTCATGTTCGTGGGGAGCCTGGCATTTTGAAACCATCTAGCCTTGATGCATTTCATTTCTGCCAAGGAGAATTTTCTGGGAAGCTACCTGCCAAAGTCAGTCCCACTGTGCAAGATACTGTGGAGAATGAACGTAAATAATAACATCTCACACCTGGCGAGGAATTTACATTATACAAAGAATTTTCACCTCATTACAATAGTATCGGATGGGCTGAGTTAATACAACCACTTAAGTGATACAAATGTTCTCAGAGGACCATTGCTTAAGCACAAGAATAGCAAACTTGTGGCACTTGTATTGACATCTCTTGCCCTCCCTTGTCTTTGGTAGACGACACTAATTAGTCATGGTATTCTTGACTGCTGAACTAAAGGTCATCTCAGAATCCATTTTCTCTTTTAAAATATTTTTGAGATTGACACATAAGTTAAATAACATGCACGGAACTTAGATGTTCAGTTTGATAAAAAGGGACAATTATATACATTTTTGTAAGTACAGGACATTTTCATCAGCCCAGAAAGTTCTCTCATGCCCTTAATAGCCAGCATCCTCGTACCCGCCAGGTAGTCACTATTCTGATTTCTAACACCATGGGCGAGTTTCTTCTGTGAATGGAAACAAACAGCATGTACTCTGATGCTCCGGGAAAGAGATCCACAGTGTCCCAGTGAGAATTGGCAGGAAAGATACATCCCATTTACTACCCCTTGGCTAAGCAGCCCCTCTACCCCCAAGACTAATATAGTCTGGAAAGAGAGAGGGGATAGGCTCAGCCAATTAGCAGAGGGGTCAGAACCAGAATCCAGGGCTTCAAAAGCCACATCAGTGCAAAGCCTCCATCTCATCAATGGACCAGGACTCAGCAAAGCAAGAAGTAAAGATGGTTTGGAAGCAGGTGCCTCAGTGAGTGTCCAGACAGTAAGAACTGTAAGAAACCAACATTTTCACACTTGTTAAAATGCAGTAAAATCTGACTCATTAGGCTTGAACAAGGAGAAAGAAAGTTTTATTACTTCATGTTAACAAAAAGACCAAAGGTAGGAGAGTACCAGGATTGGTTAGTTCAGTGGTTCAATGGCTCCAGCATCCTGAAACCCATTCTACAGGCACCAAATCTCTTCCTGCTTTTGAGAATAGTCTTTTCACGTCAGTCTTTTGGGTCTGCAGAGCCTGAACAATGGGCACAGGGAGATATCGAGTGGGTCCAAAAAGCACAAGCAGAGGCCTGGGAAGGAGACAGCTTAGGGAGAAATCTAGGGAAGCTTAGGGAGAAAGTTCTGGAATTCAGACCAGAGTGTCTGGGTTCAAGACGTGCTCTGTCTTGTGGAGATTTTATAATCTTGGGTGAGCTCTAGAAACTTTCTGAACCTCTCTCTAAAATAGATATGATAGCATGGAAGAGGGAGTAGAAAGTTCATGGATTTTGGAATCAGCCTGAGTCAGATTTCACAGGGCCTGGCACAGAGTAGGGGACCCATATTGGGGAGTGGAGGGATAACTAAATGAATGAATAGTTCCAATTCCAGCCCTGCCACTTCTTGAATTACTGCCCTCAAGCGATCATCCTTGGGCCTTGGACTCCCAAAGTGTTAGGATTCCAAACATGAGCCACCATACCTAGTGAGCCCTGTCACTTCTCAGTCACCTAAATTACATGATGTCACCTGTAATACTGATAATACCTAGCCACTTGAGCCACAGACGCTGAGCCCTGTTTATAGCTTTTTTTTTTTTTTTTTTTTTTTAGATGGAGTCTCACTTCTTCCTCCTCGGTAATGTGTTGAGGCAGCACAGCTCACCGTAACCTCCAACTTCTGGGCTTAGGTGATTTTCTTGCCTCAGCCTCCTGAGTACTTGGGACTAGAGGCGCCTGCCACAATGCCGGGCTATTTTTTTGTTTCACAGTTTGGCCAGGGCTCAGTTTGAACCTGCCACCCTGGGTATATGGGGCCGACGCCTTACCCACTGAGCCACAGGCACTGCCCCTGTGTTTATAGCTTTTTGATGGTGTAAATAATGTAAGCAAAATGTGCCTCACTGTGCCAGCCTAAGGTAGGTGAGAGGGTCCTTCCTCTCACTACTCCTGGGCTCCCTGCTCTGCCTGCCTCTGACCTGTGAAAGCACTTTCTAATCTCTCAGTAATCCTCATGGGATGTGAGAACCCAATGAAGGGGCCTGAACAGACGCTTTAGCTTAAGATGGAACTGGCCTTGAGATCTAGCCCCGCCCCTGGGTATGTGTATTTAGGCAAGTGAATTACTTCACTGAGTAATTTCATTTAGCGTCTTCAGTGTGAAGAATAAATGAGCCGAGGTCTATACTCCATACTCAGCACATAGTAGGTGGTCAACAAATATTAGGTCTTCTCTGCTTGCCCTTGCCCAGAGTGGGGGGAGACTGTTAATTGTACAACACTTTTTCCTCTCACTTCTTTTTGCTGATAGAATCACCGATTTTTTTTTAAATCTTTCAAAAATAATTTAATTAATGATCTTTAAAAATTTTTGCGGCACACCTACGATCCTGCTGGCCCACTGGTTGAAAATCACTACCTTATATAGATGAGCAATCTGTGCTTTGGAGATGGTAAGCGTTTACTTTATTCCATTACATGAAGTACAAAAGTTGTTTTGACTCCCTGATTCCAACATCTTTGCTTTTAACATTAATAGAACACTCCTAGCTATCTTGCATACCCAGTTTGTATCAGGAAGAGATTAGGAAGTACAAGATGAATAAATCATGATTCCTAAACTCATGGTACAAGAGAAGTAGTCCCTCCAGGACAGAAGTTGGAAGGGGACTTCCATATACTGCAGGATACAGGATACCTTTTGAGGTTATGGAATCCCAACTCAGGATATGTGACTAGTACATTCCACAGATCAGAACTCATATACTTTTGAGTTCCCAGATTCTTGATCTTTTTAATATATCCTTGATGGGTAAAAGATATATTCACAAAGAGAATAAGTTATAGGACTACAGACACTATATTCTAGCTCAGGCAAGCTTTCCAGAAATTACTGAACCACATAAAACTATATAAGAAATTAATAAAGCCACAGTAATATCCAAGTAACAGATCTAGTACCATTTGAGGGGTTGATTTCTTTTCATTCAGATGAAAAAGAGTAGCCTGACGACCTGGTCCTTGAGTATATCAGAATTGAGAGAACAGAAATGAGTCTAAGACTGAGGTTCTATTCTCTGAGTTTCTATAAAATCTCCAAAGGCAAAGGGAAATCCAAGTGATTGTATTAGCCTAACAGTGGCTATAAAAGTTGTTATCCTACAGTTCATTGTCAATATATAATCTATAACATGGATTATCAAATCTATAATATAGATTTTAAAAAGTCTTAACTCCTTTGCATTGCTCAGGGCTAGCTTCCTAATAGTCTTAACTTGATTAAGTGTAGATAGCATAAGAGAAAAAGCAAACAATATTTCCAACCTCATCTGGTATATAGCTATATTCATAGCTCAAAGGAAGAGGATGTAGGGTAAAATAACTAATATTTGAGTATCTACACTCAAGATATATGCCAAGTGGTGTGCTAAAAGCCTCTCTATTTTTTTTTCTTTCTTTCTTTCTTTCTTTCTTTCTTTCTTTCTTTCTTTCTTTCTTTCTTTCTTTCTTTCTTTCTTTTTTTTTAATAGAGACAGAGTCTCACTTTATGGCCCTTTGGTAGAGTGCCATGGCGTCACAGCTCAGCAACCTCCAGCTCTAGGGCTTAGGCGAGAATCACTGATTTTTTTTTTTTTTGAATTTATTTTATTTATTTATTTTTTTGAGACAGTCTCAACCTGTTGCCCTGAGTAGAGTACCATAGCATCATAGCTCACAGCGCCCTCCAACTCATGGGCTCAACAAGTCCTCTTGCCTTAAGTTTTCTACTTTTAGCACAGATTGGGGGGGTGGGGTGTCCATTTTGCTCAGGCTGGTCTCAAAAACTCCTGAGCTCAAGCAATCCACCCAACTCCGTCTCCCAGAGTGCTAGGATTACAGGCATGAGCCTCCATGCCTGACCTCAGAACCTCCAATTTTTTGTTAACAAAAACTTTTCCCCAGATACAGCCACACTTCCTTATCTGTGGGGGATTGGTTCCAGGATGCCTGTGAATGTCAGAATCCAAGGATGCTCAAGTCTCTTATGTCAAATAATACAGAATATGCCTATGACCAACACACATCTTCTCATCTATTTGAGATCATTTGTAGGTTATAATACCTAATATAATGTAAATACTATGTAAATAGTTGTAATGTATTGATTTTTAAAAAATTTGTATTATTTTTTTCTTCAAATATTTTCCTCCAAGGTTGGTTGAACCTGCGAATATGGAACTTGCAAGCAAGAGGGCCTTGCTTTCCAACATTTCAGGGAGAGGCCATGCAAACTAGTTCTGGCTGAGACTAAGGGGAAGGTACTGGAGAGATTCTGGAAAGTCTTTGCTTCCTTGGAGAAGGAGTAGCTATGCAAGGATGGTTTGCTGGCCCTAGATGTGTCCTATGAAAGTATGGAAACCATCTTGTGAATATGTGGTAGCAAGTGTGAGGAAGAAAAGCCAACATTCAAAGGATGATGGAGGGGAAAGATAGAGTTTGAGTCCTTAATGACGCTGAAGAGCAGCAGAGTAAGCATGAAACTCCTACCCTCAAACTTCTTATTACTTGAGATAATTAAATCTCTTTATTCCTTAAATTGATGGTTAGCAGATTTTTTTAAGTGCCAGATAGTAAATATTTTAGATTTTGCAGGCCACATGGTCTCTGTTGCCACTAACTGACCTGTCCTTTTAGTGTGAAAGCTGGTATAGACACACTATGTAAACAAATGGTCATGGCTGTGTCCCAATAAAGCTTTATTTACAAAAAAAAAAAAAAAAAGCAGTGGGCAGAATTTGGCCAGTGAGCTGTGTTTGCTGATCCCTGATTTAGACCACTATTAATCAAGAAATCTGTTTCTTGTATCCAAAAGTATTTCTGATGCATAGATACAACATGAAAGCAACAGATTGGAAGCTGCTACACATTCAAGGGGTGGTGAAGGGGCACTAGAGAGAAAGGAAGGAATAAGGCAGATTGATAACTAAAAAATAAAATGAGTAACAGATGAAATAAAGCATGTTAATATTCAAATGGCTGGGGGTGGAGACAAGATGGCTGACTGAAGCCAGCTTTCCACAGAGGCTCCCATCTAGAAGGACAGTTAAAGGATAGAAATTTAGCAAGTAACCTGGTGGATTAGAGCTGCACCAAGAGAGAAGGTGGAAGAACACACATCAACCCCACTGAGGCGAGCTGCGATCCCCAAGGATACAAATAAAAGGTACAAAATCCATCACCAAGCAGATGGGAGTCCCCTCCCCCATGAGAACGGCTCGGAGTGCCCCACAAATGAGCAGAGTACAAAAGTCCTTCCACTCCACTCCACGGGAGAGACCCTCTAAAAACTGGACCTACCTCTCCTACTAGGGTGCCATGGCGTTCTCCTACCAGGCATAAAACTGTATAAAACTGTATATATTCTCTACCTGCAATTCTGAGCTCCCAGCACTCCCCTCCACTCTCACTCTGAGGTGTGGAGGCCTATCCCCCAGGAGTCCAGATTCTTGGGTGATTTCTCAAGGGGTGTGGACAGGGCCTGAACTGCAGCTGGTCAGTGCTGATTCTGTGGCATGAGAGTGAGGAGAGGACAGTCGGCTGAGAGAGAACCATGCCGGAATGGCAGTGCCCCGAGGTGCAGAGCAGCAGCCGTTTTCGGCAGCCATAGGGCTCACCCTGGATATTCTGAAGCCACGCCCCCTGTCTCCCTGGGCAACCAGAGGAGGCCAGGCATCTTCTCAGGTGGCAACCACCACAGAACAGATCTGGGACTGAAATGCAGGCCCTGTGAGTAAAGGGTTCTCCTGAGGCGGTATCAGCCTGGGAGGAGTGTGGGGACTAGAAAACGCACACCTCCCCCTGCTGGATAGAGATAGTGCACAGCGGCCTGGATGAGCAGATAAAGATTTCCTTGTGATTCAGGCAGATGCAAACCCCTAGAGTATCTGTTCACTACAGGCAACTGGGTCACAGCCCTGCAGGGATATCAGTGACTGGATGTGACAGAGGTGCAAGGTGGGGAAGGAGGCATCAACTTTCCCAGGCTAATCTACTTCCTGGGTGGGTCCTCCTGACTTCATGGAGCACCGGAGCAAGTTATATCTGAGTTGTCACCAGACCCCTGCGATCCAGTTGCCAGAGACCTTTTAAACTCTCTCACCTGAGACAGAAGCTGACTGAGACAATTGATTTGGAACTTTTGAACTAAGCCAATTGCCCAAGGACTATTGAAGTGGTGCTCCAGGTGTGTGGTTGTAGGAAGGTTTGATTTTCCTTTTCCAATTGTTGCCTGTGGGGGGCGGGGTGACTTAATTGCTGGTATTTCTCCACAGCTGAGACTTCAACCCAGAGTAACTGTTTCACAAGGGTTGGACAGAGACCAGCTAAAAACAAGACAGAACCACTTAGCCCCACCACACCAAACAGGTCCCCAGTTTCTCAGGCCATAACACTGTACAGGTCCTTGACAAAGCTCCAGGGGAAAAAAATCAAACAGTATAAAATAATCATGGGGCAGAATCAGTGGAAAAACTCTGGTAACATGAATAACAGAATAGATG
>CAUYPK010103590.1:0-41531 GCA_963574355.1 Loris lydekkerianus
AAATGAGGAGACTGGGCCCCGGACCACCTATGGATACTAAACTCCAAAATGCTCAAGCCCCTTATATAAAATGGTACAGTGTTTGCATATAACCTACACACCTTCTCCCACATTCCTTAAATCATCAAACTTAACATGAAACATCTAAATACAATGTAAATGTATTTACAATACATAACCAATAGTGGTTACATTATAATGTGTTCATTTGTCTTATTTGTGCCTATTGTCATCTTTTATTTTTTATAAATATTTTCCAACTATTCTAGGATATAGAACTTACAGAGGGTTGACTACATACATAAGATGGAATATTAGCCTTAAAAAGAAAAGAAAATCTGGAACATGCTGTGACACAGATGAACCTTAAGGACCTTATACTAAGTGAAACAAGTCAGTCACAAAATAAAATATATTATAGGATCCCGTTTATATGCGGCATCCAGAGGGGTCTAACTCACAGACACAGAAAGCAGGTTGGGCAAGCTAGTACATTCCTTGAGGAAGGAAGTTTGGAGAACTCTCAGGAATCTAAATGTAGAACTGCCGTTTAATCCTGCAATTTCTCTTCTGGGTGTATATCCAAAGGACCAAAAATCATTTGGCAATAAAGATATTTGCACCAGATTATTCATTGCAGCTCAATTCGTAATAGCCAAGTCATGGAAGAAGCCCAAGTGCCCGTCGACCCATGAATGGATTAATAAATTGTGGTATATGCATACCATGGAATACTATGCAGCAGTAAAAAAAAAATGGAGACTTTACCTCTTTTATGTTTACATGGATGGAACTGGAAAATATTCTTCTTAGTAACATATCTCAGGAATGGAAAAAAAAAATACAATGCACTCAGTACTACTGTGAAACTAATTTATAATAACTCACACTTGCATATGAAAAATGAAACACAATTTTAGCCTAAGATGAAGGAGGGAAGGGGAGGGAGAGGGAAGGAGGGAAGGGGAGAGAGAGGGGTAGGGAGTGGGTGGGAGGGATAGTAGGGAATAGTAAGGGGAACACAACTATGAAGCACATTGCAAGTACAACTATGGAGCACATTGCAAGTACATTAGAGCACAAATGTCCTAATGTTATAATTGGGTAAGTGAGGTGAAAGTTATATTGATTAGTATGATGTAAACACTCCAATTTGTACAAATAATCAATACGCTGAAATTGGCATAAATGTATTTATGATCTATGTGCAAAAGACAATAAAAAAAATAAACCAAAAATGTCATGCAAAGAAAGAAAAATAAAAGAGAATATTTCAAGTCCTCATGACAGGCTACTTTGAAATATACAATACATTATTGTTAAATGTCATTTTAAGCCACCAGACTTGAGGTTATTTATAATGCAGTAAGACATTATCAGAACCCTTAGCCTTAAAAATCTCAGGAAAGAGAGGAATTCACTGATTAATGTTATTCTTTGATTCAAGGAAATGCTCTGTGTTTTTGAATTTCACCTTTTCTTTCTAAAAAATATATACAAATATAGAGTTTGCTGTTTCTCAGCAGCCTCCACATATTTCAAGAGACTTAATGTATGTGTCTGAGTGTAATTGCTTAAATTTGCCAGTTCCTTTTACCCCTTCCTGTTAAACTTGTTTTCAGAGTCTTTTGCCTCCCTCCTCTCCATCAAGATTTGGTTAGATGCTATTAGGGATAACTTGAAGATGATAGAGAAGGCACAGTGATAAAGGATGACATTGCTCTTTCACAGAAACTTAGGAAATGAGGCCTTCCCACTGAGAAGCTCAAAGAAACAGTCAGATCCTCAACCATCCGACAAACCCATTCTCCCTACCCCCACTACAAACTGAAATAATCAGAAATGACCAGTCGAGTCATGAACTCCCTTCAGACATTTGAAAATGTTCTGATTTATACACAGCTTTATGCTGATTTAGTTCTATTGCATGAAACAAAATAGAACAAAGTAATTCATTTTCATGTTAGCTATACCTAACCCTACTTGCAGCCACTGGAATAAGTAAACCCAAGAATGACCTAAAACCAGGAGTTTCTGAGTAAATACAAGTAAGAAACTAACCATGGACAAAGGCAGTCAGTCAAGCTTTGGCACGATTTTGATGCCAGTGACCCAAGAACAGTCTTGCCTTCTAATAATGTATCCTCAGCCCTCAGTGGTAGTAACAATGGGTCAGCCATTCTCCTGCCCAGCCTCTATCTTCAAGGGGCTTTCTGCCACAGCTGGAACCTCACGTTTTACACAGAAGGCCTATGTCCAGGTGGTTTCCCCGAGGTCCCTGACAAAACGCATTGGGAGTGCATCCCTCCCTTCCACACAGCTCATCAGTACTACTCTCAGAAAGGGGATGAGCACTGGCTTGCCATTCTAAGGAACCTTTTCTCTCAGAACAAAGATTTTTAAACTTAGTAGAGGATGCCCTTGTATTAATTTTATTAACCATAGCATTTAATGGAGATCTTTAGTGTTTTCCCACTATGATGCCATTTTTATTTTTTACTCTTAATGACATCTTATCATTCACTTTTTCTTTACTGTTTCTTGTACTAACCACTTATGGCCAACATTATCTATATTTCAAATTTGCACATCACACCCCACCAAGAATTCCTCTACCCAAATCAAGCCCATTGAGGTTGAAGTGCCTGTGGTATCGACTTGCTACTACCAAACTTGCTTCTTCATGCATTATACTTTTATTATAAGCACAAGGCCAAGCTCATGAGTATTATTCTTTTGTCTTGCCTATAACTATGATTTCAAAAATATGGCTCCCATAAAGAAATCTGCCTTTTATGTTGTCATTAAAAAGAAATGCTGGGTATCTTCAATAATATCCCAATTAGCTTTATTGAGTGTACAACACTAAAACTCATATAGATCAACAAAATATTATTACTGATACAAAATTGAAAAATAGGCATAATACAATAAAACCTCTCTATATAATGAAAAACAATAAGCTTCAGTAGTATCTTCACCAGCAATGTTAACAAGAAAATGAAAGGTCATTATCTGGGAAATTTAAGCTTAAAAAAAAAGCCTGAGCTCACCTGAATAACCTAAATGTTGGAAATGTTATATAAAAGCATTCTACTTCAACTGCTTATTTTCTTTAATCTTGGTTATCTCTTATAAGTCTAATTTCAGGATAACCACAGCATCTCTGCATGCTGACTAGCACTTAGTGCTTTGTTCCCTCAGTGCTCAATACACATAAAATTATAAAACATAATGAAGTACTGATTGCATCTTGCTTTTTAAAAATTAATACATCAGATAATTAGATATCTGAAAGATTACCTTGGCATACTTGGTCCTGTGCTAAATTGAGAGGCATCAAAGAATCCTGCTAAAATAATGAGATGAAAGGTGGTCTTGGATACTGCTGGTGAAGTTTAAATTGGTACAACACCTTTGGAAAACTATTATTAAATCTGAACAAATACTATGACCCAGTAATTCCACTCCTAGGTATATGGCCAATGGAAAGATGCTGCAGTGGAATGGACAGATAAACTGTGGCATAATCACACAATTGAATAATATATAGCAATAAGAATTAAAAATACAATAAAATAAATATCTTCATACAATATGATATAATATAAAATAATACAAAAAAGCTACTGCCCAATATTGAGAGAAAGAAGCTAGATACCAAAAAGTACCTGCCATAATTCTATTCATTTAGAGTTCAGAAATAGGCAAAACTAGTCTATAGAGGTAGAAGTCAGAACAGTAAGTCTAAAAAGGGCACAAGAGAAGATCTAGATACTAGCCATCTTCTATTTCTTGCATGTTATAAAAATCCATTGAAATATACATTTATGGTTGTGTTCATTCTTTATTGTTGATATGACAAAGTACACCAAACTTAGTTGCTTCTTGGTTTTTGTGGATCAGGAACCCAGGCACAGCATAGTTGGGTCTTCTGGCTCCAGGTTGCCCACAAGACTGTCAACAAGGTTAGCCAGAGGTCTCATCTGAAGAACTGACTGGGGGATGATCTGCTTTCAGGCTTATTCATGGGTTCCTCACAGACTGGTCAACTGAAGGCCTAAGATTCATGTTCACTGCTGGCTCCTTATTCCCTCGGGTCCTTGTCATACGGCGTCTCCATGAGGCAGCTCACAACTTGACATCCAGCTTCCACCACAATGAGAAAGCAGAAGAGCAAGATAAAGCAAGCAAGAGAGAAGCCAAAAATCTTTGGGTAACCTAATCTTATATGTGGCATCCCATAATTTTTGTCAAGTTCTCTTAAAAGTGAATAACTAAATTCAGCCCACAGTGGGGGAGGGGATTGCATAAGACATACATATTAGTAGGCAAGCATCACTGAAGACCATCTTAGTTACACCTCAATAAAAGTGAGGGAAAAAAATATTCTTAGAATTGTGAAGAGGAAGTCACAAGGTCTGGCTACACAAGTTTTTTGGTCTCATATTGTCAGTCTTCCTTGGCTTAAGAAACTGTCCATGGTAACCCATTGAGTTCTAATTCGTTTTCTTGGGGATTTTTTCCTCCACAATAGAAGACATGAAGCTTCCAGATTTACTTATGAACAGAGCACCATCTGACCAGACCCAAAAGAGCTGCCTTTACCCACTAGTCGAAGGCCCAAGTACTCTAGCTAAAAAGGCAATGTCTGCATGTCAGGGAGGTGTTGCTGTTCTCACTTCAGCCCCACATTATAGACACTGCTTGGAAAAGGACCTGGAAAACTAACATTCTTCACTATTAATACCCGACCCATCTCATTTGGGATTTGCCCCATTGTGCAAAAATACAAGTAAAGGCAGCAGAGAATGTATGACAGATCATGTGTTAATACAGAGAGTAATAATACCCTTTGTGCTTCAAGTTGATTATCTTTTTCATCTCTGTTGTGCATTGGCGTAGCTTCCTGGACAATTTTGACTAAATTCTGGAAGAAGTTATAGGGTCTGGATGACCCATGACAATAAATTCCTTTGCCAAAAAATGGCTAACAGTCCCTAATGGCTAAAATCGAGCACATGTAGGAGTAGGGAAGGAGTGTTCCTCTTCCTCATACTTCACAGTTCAAGGTACTCCTGTCATCTTCATTACTCCTATTCAAGCATTTCTGCCACCAAAATTCCAAAGCCCTTTGTCTTCAGGTAGTTTATTTTCTTCTTCACCCTTCTACCTTCTAGGGATGATCCAAGCATCAAAACCCAAAATAGTAAAGGTAAGATGATAACCAGAACTTCACCATTGAACGTAGCTTGTTTGAACATAGCATGTTGTCTGTGTGCCCTTCCCCACCAGATGAAACATCCTGAATCATCCTAAGTTGAATTATCCTAATCAACTTTTCCCAACAACTTACCTCCCACTTTCCCATACACAAAACAATAATCATAAATTCAAAACCTGCCCTTTTCTCTGCTCCATACAGTTGCCAATGTATCTTTCAACAGAAATTCTGCAGAAAACACTGTGCAGAAGTCACTCAAACCTCCTTTTGTTGCTGGGATGGAGGTTCAAGATGAGATTAGATTCAGGAAATTTAGAAATGAAGGTAACAGAAAAAGAGAGAAGATAAGCTTTAATTTTCTATCTCAAAGCCAGGTACCGTGTATTAACCTCATGGTGAGCCCACCAACACTCTGAGCTGAAATGGTCACTGTGTCACTTCATCTTTCATGTCCAAGATGGTTTTTGTGGGTTGTACTTGCATGCCTGTCAATAAACATAAATTTTGTTTCCTTACCTAAGTGAGAATTGAACTCACAACTTGAGCCTCATCAGTGTACACTTCAAGACAACTACTTTTATCAGGTAAAGACAATGTGATCTCAGAAACCCAATAATGAAACATGATAGAACTAATAAAAATAAAGACACGTCCAAATTTATTAGCTGTATTCCCAGAGTTTTTCCATAAAACTTGAGGCCTGATTTTTAATGAAAATTACCTTCCTATTAATAACCACAGGCTGCCAGTAAAAGCAGGGAAAATAGAGGTCTGGAAGCAAAGAGATATTGAGGACCAGGCAACTAATAATAATCCAGGCTCCAAAATGACTGCTAATTATATTAGTTGGTTGGAGGAGGTTGAATTTTCAAGAAACAACACATATGCATTGGAAGCATAAATTCATTGGAAGACGTGTGTGTTGCATACATCCATGCCTAGCTAAGCACTGTCCAGAATATGGATGAGCCTTGAGATAGCAGGAAGGAGAATGCAGGGCTGGGAGATGCTACCAGGAGCAAGACAGCTGAGGGGTGTGCAATGAGGTAGAGGCTTCGCCTCCATCAGAATTAGCTGAGGAGTTAGTAAGAGAGAGTTAGTTAGAGAATTAGTTTAAAGGAGGGCAACCCTCCTTTAAACACAAAAAGGGTGAGGACCTATTAGCTTGCATTCTCCCCAGCAGTGTAGAAGAGTTCCCTTCTCTCCACATTCACACTAACAGCAGCAGTTTGGGGATTTTGTGATGTGGGCTAATCTTACTGGAGTTAGATGATATCTCAAAGTGGTTTTGATTTGCATCTATCTGATGATTAAAGATGATGAGCATTTTTTCATGTGTTTATAGGCCATGTGCCTATCTTCTTCAGAGAAACTTCTGTTCAAGTTTCTTGCCCACAAAGAAATGGGGTTATTTGTTCTTTTCTTATTGATTAGTTTGAGTTCTCTGTGGATTCTAGTTATCAGACCTTTGTCAGAAACATAACCTGTAAATATTTTCTCCCATTCTGAAGACTGTCTGTTTGCTTTATTTACTGTGCTCTTGGCTGTGCAGAAGCTTTTTAGTTTGATCAGATACCAGTAATATATCTTTGGTGTTGCTTCACTTGCCAAGGGGATCCTCATCATAAAATATTCTCCCAGGCCAATTTCTTCAAGCATTTTTCCTGCACTCTCTTCTAGTATTTTTATAGTTTCATGTGTTAAGTCTAAATCTTTTATCCAGTTAGAATCAGTTTGTGTTAATGGTGAAAGGTTTCAGTCTTCTACAGTTTGCCAGTCTTCTACAGTTTCAGTCTTCTACAGTTTGCCAGCCGGTTCACCCAGAATCATTCGTTAAATAGGGAATCTTTCCCCCAATGAATGCTTTCGATAGGCTTATCAAAGATCAAATGACTATCAGTGGCTGGGTTCATCTCTTGGTTCTCTATTCTGTTCTATGTATCTTCCTCCCTATTTTTGTGCCAGTACCATGCTGTTTTGATCACTGTAGATTCATAGTGTAGCTTAAAGTCCTTTTTGGAAAGAAGTTTGGAGAATACTCAGGGAACTAAAAGTAGACCTGTCCAATCCTGCAATTCCTCTACTAGGTATATACCCAGATGATCAAAAATCATTTTACAAAAAAGAGATTTGCTCCAGAATGTTTATTGCAAACCAATTCATAATTGCCAAGTCATGGAAGCAGCCCAAGTGCCCATTAACCCATTACTGGATTCACAAATTGTGGTATATGTATGCCATGGACTACTATGTAGTCATAAAAAAGATGGAGACTTTACATCTTTTATGTTTACCTGGATGGAGCTGGAACATATTCTTCTTACTAAAGTATGTCAAGAGTGGTATCAAATGTACTTAATACTATTATGAAACCGATATATAATCACTTACATATTCATACAAATAATAAAACACAACTATAGTCCAGAAAGAAGGAGGGAAGAAGAGAGAAAGGGGAGGGGAGGAGGGAGGCTATCAGGAGGGAGGATATTTGGTGGGACCTCACCTAATGTGCACAATGCAATGGTACATTTTAAAACTATTAAGAGTAGAATATAAATGTCTTACCACAACTAATAAGTGAGGAGATGGTTATGTTAACCAGTTTGATGTAAGCATTCCACATTGTATATCAAATCAGTACATTGTACCCCATAAATGCATTAATGTACACAGTTATGATTTAATTTTTAAAGAGTGTAAGGACCCTTGGGTAGATAGGAAAGGTAAGACAAAATGAGCCTAAGAATGAAGCACATGGACCCAACAATGCATGCTATGCAATAGAGAGACAAGGCATTTAATAAGGAAAGTTTAAAATGTCCCATACTTTATAGCTCTACATTCACTTAATATTACTCTGCCATTTTCTCTACTCTGGAAGAAATATTTAACACCTAATTATTCACTGTTTATTTGACAGTAAAGAGTATCCCATAGTACACTGGAGTGCTAAACTGTTCTTCTAATGGTTCAGCCCACACAGAACCCTACTAAAGGTCACAGAAAATTTGGAATGTGTATTCTGTAAAGAATAAAGCATTAGGGGCTGATGATATAATTACCATTTTCTGTGCTCTTCATCTTTACAGAGCACAGGAAGTATCAGCCCTGCACAGAAAGAATGCCTGTTCAGATTACATTTTTGAATCTGTCTCTTTGCCGCCCCTGAAGTAGTTTTCTGGGAAAGAGAAAGCCTGTAATTCCAGATATGCAGATAGCTCATTTAGAATGAAATATGGGTGTCTATTACTTGTAAACTCTTAGGGCTTTAAATGTCTAAGACGTATGGTCTCAGGGAAATCTGAATTAAAAGAAATGATGTCATAAAGAAAAAGCATTTCTTATATCTCAGAAGACTAGTACTGAAACCTTCTCTCCATGTTATTAATGCATTGTCACTAAGTTCTAGGAAAGAGTAAGATGGGCTGAGGGGACTGGGAACTGGTAAGGCAGCCTCTAAACAGACAAGCTGGCCTGACACTCTGTCACTCTATGCTATCTCTTTTCACAGACTTCTCATATTTTCAGTAGCTTTCTCCTCAACATTCTCTGGGCCCTCAGGGAGGACTCTCAGCATCTTTGCCTCCCCTGCACATCTCTTCTCTATTCTGACTCATTTGCATGTGTTTGTGGAAAATGTTAGATTTTAGAATTCCAAGAAATGACAATGAAAGCAGATGCATGGTCTGGCTCTGGCTAATCCTTAAATGAACCCAAATCAACATCTGGGCAGTGCTGAAGACAAAAACAGTATCAACTATGGAGCTAACCCCAAGGGTTCTAGATTTGGGTAGTGAGAAAGCTTAAGGTAAAGATAATAACCCTTCTCTTTAAAGATGAAGTCACCCTTAGCAGGACCTACTTTCATTGACTTTTATGACAATTTTCTTTTAACTCTTTAACAATGAAGTCTATTTCTAATATATGAAGAGAAAGGAAAGGAAAAGATGAGTGAAAAGCATTTCAAAGTTAAATGACAAAGATCTGTTTTATGATGACCCATCTCTTGATGACCTAGATAGTCTACTCCATAAACCAACAATGACAATTTTTATTACATGTTAGTTGTTGGAATACAGGATCACTTTAGTCTTAAAATGCCAGCTCATTATCTATGCTTTGGTCAGTATTCACATCAAGACAATAGACAGCCAGTAGACTAAAGCTTACAAATTCAAGGTTACATTTCCTGATTTTGCAAAATGTTATTTTTCTTAGATGGAGTTCAAACACATTCTTCATAGTAAAGTATCTTGAAAGTGGAAAAAAGATATCCAATGTACTCCATACTAAAATTTAACCAATATACAAACAACTACATTCCACACTAAAGAAAAACATGAGTATAGTCTAGTGAGGGGCAGGAGGGAGAGGGGAGGGAGGAGAAGGGAAAGCAATTGATGGGATCTCACCTAATGTGCACAATGTTAGGGTGCTCAGCACGCCTCCTGGATGAAGTTCTCAACTACAACTTGAACTTTACCTTAGAAATGAAAACAATGTAGCTTAAACATTTGTACCCTCATATTAATCTGCAATTTGAAATAAATAAATAAGTATAATAATTTTGCTTATTGAATCACCTAAACCAGACTTACTTAACCATTTTGTAAAGCCATCCAGGTAAAATTAGATAATCCATATAATTTGTCTAACTTCTGTTTTTCCACATCATCTGTGTAATGCTTTACAAAATGTAATAAGTTCCAAATTAAGTGTAAGTTGAATTTAATTTCAATTTCAATTATTGGAGAGATTCATAATCCACATGGAAAAACTGCTTAAACTCCTTTTTTGCCCTGAACTAAAATCAAGCCTTTTTAGATTTTACTATTTCTTTTGTTTTCTCAGGGTATCGCACAATGACAGAAGCAGAAATACGAGATGAGGATCAAAGGCACTCCAAAGTTCCAACAATGTGTGCAGTGACAGAGACACCCCCCCACACCACCCCCGTAGTCACTGCCCAGGAAGATGGACAATGAAGCTAACAGGCTCATCCTCCAGGGCCTGTCACTTGCAGATTCCGCTTCCAAAGCTCCAGAGGGGCCCTGGCATTGTTTTCACATTGTCATAAACATTAGTAAAATTTCTAAAAAGAAGATATTTTAACTATAATCAGTTAAATTAACAGTTTTTCCCCAGCCCACTTCTCTTTGCATCAGATGGCATTAGACTCTCCACAGGCATTTTGGAGATCCAGATAAGGGAAGGATAAATTAAGAGTATATTCACCTTGTATTTAGCTGAATATACTTAAATGCTTCACCATCCCTGAGCATATAGTGGAATTACTGCTAACTATCTCAACCTAAGAATGACTTCCAGGAATGCTGCTAGCAGCTACTCAAAAAGATTTGTGGCCAAAGATCCAGCATGGTACATATGAATATGACCTACAGGAACCAGCACCTGAAGTGTATGAGAAAAATATAGAGAGCTGGGGAAGGGGGGGGACGAGGGGAAGAAGAGAAGGAGAGGAGGGGGAGAGACTGGTAAATCCTCACCTAATGGGCACAATGTAAGAGTATACAGCATATCCCCCAAGTGAAGGGCTCAACTACAACTTAGACTTTACCTAACAAACACAAAGAAAGTAACCTGATCATTTGCACCCTCATATTAATCAAAAATAAACCCACCCCCCACAAAACAAAACAAACGAAAATAAAGTTTGCTATTCTGTCTGAACTTATAAACTAGGATTCAGTTCTTATCAATACCAAGTCAAAAATGAAAGAACTCTACTATCATATATACTGAATAATATCGCATGTATAGTTTTAAACACACCTGGGAACTGTTTTTATGTAAATAATGTAAAATAGAATTAAGAAAACCCTTGTGTACCCGATCATTTCAGCATATGAACTCATATGTTATATGCATTCCAAAACACCAGATCACATCTTAGCAGTTTGATACACCTAATCCAAATAAACTCTGTTAGTTCCAAATAAAATATCATGAAACTTCTCCCTGATGTAGTGAAACAGTAATACCAAGTAAATTTTGAAATATTTTCAAAATTCCAGTTCATAGTAAAATTCAAATGTGGTTAAAAGGAAGAATCCTAGTAGGAGCCAAATATAAACTAAAACAGTGGTTCTCAACCTGTGGATTGTGACCCACAGGAACTGTATTAAAGGACTGTGGTATTAGAAAGGTTGAGAACCACTGAACTAAAAGAAAAAAGACCTGTAGAAGTTACACAACAAAAAAAATATCCTTCATGCAGGATGAGAAGGGGTCATTACAGGAGCGTGATGTCAGCCCAGCACAGATCATTGGAGCCAGAACAAGATGATGAAGGTGTCCTAGAAATGGGAGGGGACTGACACCAGCACCCTGGGAACAGGCCAGTGGAACCCATGCTGGTGGGGAGGGTGGCATGATGTGGGATATGCAAGCCCCAGAACAAGGAAGAAAACCATCTCCACTGGACATGCAATTTATGGTGACCGCAACATAACAAACCCCAAGCTAGGTGAGGAAATTGTCCTTGTGGAAGGAAACAAGAATGGGTGGGACAAGTGCTGATGACAGAAGACTGATAAGTAAACATATTGCAAATAGTTACAAATAGGAAAGAAGAAAAAAATGAAAATAATCTCTGTGGTATCGAATCAGAAGGCAGCTATTCTCACCACTATCTCCTAATAGTAATATTGAATTGGAATTGGAAGTATTGATATAAATGCAAGGCTTTCCACATATCAATATAGAAATAAATACAAAGATGTGTATTTATGCATATGCAAACACACCTAATTCTCTCACTCTGCTGTTATTTACACCTGTGCCTGTGAGCACACTTCACACAATTTTGGTTTCTAATCATTTCCCAGAAAAAAAAAAAAAAAAAGAAAGAAAGAAAAAGAAAAAGAAACAGGACTTCTTGGATAAAAGGCTTATTCCAGGGCTGAAGCAGAGAAAATACAAGATGATCCTGGATTATTTTATGGGAAAATTAGAAAGTACTGAAAGGATAACAGGGATATGTTAAAAAAAAAAAAAACAAAAACAAAAACACACACACACAATAGAAGCCAACCTGAGGGGACAACCAGAGACTAACCCTGGCACATTTTAGCATTTAATAATAATAGTACCTAAAAGAGATCATAACAAATTGAGTAAGCCAGGATTCCTTGATATTACATATACACACACAAAAAAAAAAAAGAAAGAAAAATTTCATTCAGCAATCCTTAGTAAAAGATAGTTTGGTTTCTAAAATCATGATCCCAACAATTTTTACAGAGAATCAGTCAGACTAGACAGTGAATTTTAAAAAATATTTTTTCTCAGACAGATATTTTAGTAATAAAAGTTATATTTTCAGGCTCAGCACCTGTAGCACAGTGGATATGGTGCCAGCCACATACAGCGAGGGTGGCGGGTTCAAACCCGACCTAGGCCAGCTAAACAACAATGATGACAACTGCAACAACAACAACAACAACAACAAAATAGCTAGGCATTGTGGCGGGTGCCTGTAGTCCCAGCTACTTAGGAGGCTAAGACAAGAGAATTCCTTAAGCCCAAGAGTTGGAGGTTGCTGTAATGCCATGGCACTCTAGCCAGGGTAACATAGTGAGACTCTCTCAAAAAAAAAAAAAAAGAAAAGAAAGAAAGAAAAAAAAAGTTAAAGTTTAAAATTATTATGAGATCTTGACTACCCGGTTATAAAACAAAGGTTTTGTTATTGTTTTGTCAATGTTTCGTTCACTTTGTTGGTGAACTGCTTTTAGCAAGACAAATATTACTTGCATCACATGGATTTTTAGACTGGACAAATATATTAAAATCTCTCAAAAGTCATAAATATTCCACAGAGTACAACAAGCATCTGTTTACTGGGCTTACATTTAAATAAAATTAAAATGCACAGAACAAACATCTTAAAGAACAGATAGGAAAAAACATCATTTTAAGGTGCCATAAGAATGGTTGCTGTTATTACATTTTTTATGTAAAAGATATTTTCTCTTACCTAGCACATGCTAAAAAATAGCATTCTTCAAATAACAAAAATAGCTTGGAATTACCAAGCTAATTGCTAAATATTATTTATTATTCCTGACCATCTAGAAGAATATAAATAAAAAAACAAAGTGACTAATTGATCCAAAATGTTTCACAAAGAATTAATTGAAATATGAAAATGTGTACAAAATTAAGTCAAATTACTCTGCTATTATAGGTTTCCAGTAGATGTGGGAAATTCTTGTCATTTTGGGATTATTCTGTGTATATTCTAATGTAATCTGCTATAAGTGATCTATAGAATTTGGCAACTGAAAAAAAACTATCTGTGAATTTATTAAATAAACTGAAAGAATAATTGGTGGGACTACACCTATGGTGCATCTTACAAGGGGTACATGTGAAACTTACTAAATGTAGAATATAAATGTTTTAACATAGTAACTAAGAAAATGCCATGAAGGCTATGTTAACTGGTATGATGAAAATATTTCCAATTGTATATAAAACCAGCACATGGTACCCCATGATTGCATTAATGTACACAGCTGTGATTTAATAAATAAATAAATAAAAATAAATAAATAAACTGAAATAAGATCCAGAAGATTGTAATGTGCCACTGAACAACATACCATATATACTCGAGTATAAGCCGAGTTTTTTTGGCACAAAATTTGTGCCGAAAAACCCAAACTCAGCACAAGTTTTGTGCCGGAAAAACTCAGCTTATACTCAAGTATATACGGTACTTGAGTTCCATCAATTAATGCTGAAGCTGTTATGAATAGTGAGAACAAAGGACTCCAAGTTCTTTTTTAATACACTAGCAAAATACTTCAGCTTCTGATCATGATCAAATAATAGTATGAGACTAGCTCTTAATCTAAACAAAATTTAAGAAACAGTTGTCTCAAGATATTTAATATCAAAGAAAGCTTGAAAGAAGGCAAAAATAAAATGAGCCTGGTTGTCTCTCCAGCTTTCTGCCTAGAAGTCCTTTTCAGATTATAGAAAATGAAGGAAGGTTCAGCCCAATAAAACACAGTTCTGCTGAGCTCCAAGGATAGCAATCCAAATTCAGGACTACTGAAGTGTCAAAATTTTGTGGAATAGAATATGATATTGAAGAAAGCTGTGAAGAGAAGGGACTCCAGAGATCAGCAAAAGGATCCTAATGAGTTCTTGCTTACATGGTAAGATGTGTATGCACAGGGTGAGATTCCAAAAGGTCAAGCAAAAAACAACTACCAGAAAAAGAATTTCTAAGCCCTGCAAACTGAACAATTACCTGAACTCATCCAGGGCTAAGAAATGGTTAAAAACCAATAGCTCTCAAGAGAGACCTCACAAAGGCCATGCCTTAGGAATAAGGCTAATCCAGTCTTGAAATAAAGGCTACTCTTGACTCATCCTAACAATGCTTCAAAACTAGGCTCAAAAAGAATCAAGTTAATGCTCACTTGATCATTATTGTTTGTCCTCCCAGAATAAATATTAATACCCTGTTAACTCACACAATGTAGTCCAGACACTCAAAAACACAGTAGCTATAATAATGTAAAATCAGCACACAACTAAATTCACTAGCTGTGCAAAGTAGCAGGAAAATATGACCCATAATCAGGAGGGAAAAAATAGCTAATATAATTAGACCCAGAAATGACAGAGATAGAATGAGCAGACAAGAGCACTATAAGAGCTAATATAAACATGGGCAAAGATTTTTTAAAAAGCATATTGATAATAATAGAACAAATAAGGGTATTAATAGAAAATATAAAACAACTAAATGGAAATTCTAGTAAAAAGTGTATTTAAGATGAAAAACTTCACTAGAAGTGTTTAACAATGAGTTAGACAATTGAAGACAGAGCTATAAAAACTATTCAATAGAAGTACACAAAGAAAAATATCCTGAAAAATATCCTGAAAAATAAATACAACCTCAATAACATGTAAAACAATATCAAGTGGCCTAAGAGATATATAATTAGAGTGCCAATGTGGGGGGGAATTGGAAATGAAGGGTAGGGAATAGAAAATGTATTAGAAATAATAATGCTTAAAATGTTTTAATATTTGGTGAAAAATTAATTCCCTATGGGCTTATTAAGCAGTTCAACAAATCCCAAGGAGGATAGACAAAGAAATCCACACCAAAGAACATTATAATCATTATAATCAAAGAGCAGAAAGTGGGCAGTAAAGAGAAAAATGTTAAAAGCAAAGAATTTTATACTACATACAAAAAATAATAATAAGAATCATTACTGAACTACCCAGCAGAAAAAATACAAAATAGAAAACACGGCAATGGCATATTCGGGGAGGTGGGGAACCCATCAATCTAGAATTCTATATCCAGCCAACATCTCTTTCAAAATATAAGAAAAAATAATAAGATATTTTCCAAAGGAACAAAGGCTGAGAAAATGTGTTCCCACCAGACCTTCACTATAACAAATGTTTTTTGGGGGGTTTTTTTTGTTTGTTTTTTTAAAGTTATTTAAGCTGAAAGAAAATGATAACAGATGGATAGAAAATTGGGTCTACATGGAGGAATGAAGAACATCAGCAATCAGTTATTAGATATTATTTTCTTATTTCCTAATTTCTTTAAAAGATAATTAACTGATTAAAGCAAAACTAATAGCAGTACATTGTGGAATTTACAACACGTGGAAGTAAATATGTATAGCAACAATAACATAAAGAATGGAAGAAGGAAAACAAAACTGCAATGTTGTAATGTTCTTGTATTGTAAGTGAAGTAGTATAATACTATTTGAAACTAGACTGTAAAAAGTTAAGCCCAAATGTTAATAACCCTAATACATTAAAAACCTTAATTTGAGAAGAAGAAAAGAATAATGAATAGACAAGTGGTAGTCTTATATCCAACTACATAAAAAGACAAATGGACCAAACAGTCAAAAGACAAAGATTTGAAGAATTCATAATAAATGAACACCAAATTATGTGTTTTTTATAAGAGATACACCACAATGTAAGGACACAGATATAGCAAAAATAGCAAGATTAAAAAATATATAAATAACACTAACAGTAATCATAAGAATATCAGAATGGCTATGTTAATATAAGGTAAAGTAAACAGAAAGACAAGGAGTGTTATCAGAGATTAAATGGTGGATAATTAATAATGGTAAAGAGTCACTACATCAAGGAAACAATAATATTTAATATGTATGATTTAACACATTCATTAAAAACTCATGAAGCAAAAATGGAAAGAACTGAAAGAAGGGATAATCCATGCCTCCTTTATTAATTTATAGAACATGTAGACAAAAAAAAAATCAACAAAGATAAAGAAAAACTGAACAACACTGTCAACCAACTTAATTAACATTTAGAGACCATCATAGCCAACAAAAGTAGAATTTACATTATTTTAAAATATTTCAGGATAATTAACAAAGACAAAACATATTCTGGGCACAAAATAAGCCGCAATAAATGTAAAATAATGGACATAATACAGAGTATATTTTCTCTGCTCACAATGGAGTTAAATTAAAAATCAATAATAAAAGGTATCAGAAGATGCCTCAAACACCTGGGAATCAAATACTGTTTCTCTAAATAACCTAAGGATAAAGAAAAAAATTAAAAGAAAAGTTAGAAAATATTTTAAATTACATAATAATGAAAATACTTCATACCAAAATTGTAGAATGTTGCTTTTTTAAAAAGTGCTTAGGGATGTGTACATAGCTTTGAATATTTTATTAGAAAAGAAAATGGCTTAAATTTAATTATCTTAACTTCAACCTTATGAACATAGAAAAAATAGTAAACCTAAAGTAGAAGAAAAAAAATAATATTTTTAAGTCAATCATTTAAAAAAGGACTGTTTAAAAAATGAGTAAAACTAAATGATGGTTATAAGAAAATATTAATAAAATGAACAGTTGCTATGTAGATTGTCCAAGGAAAATGGAGAAAAGACACATATTGTGAATAGCAGAAACAAGACATTGCTATAGCTCCTACAGATATTAAAAGGATAACAAAGGAATAGTGACTTTATGACAATAAATTCAATAACTTAGATAAAATGAACAAATACATTGAAAGACACAAATTATCAAAACTGACTCAAGAAGAAACAGAACATGTGAATCACCCTATATTTTCTCAAGAAATCTAATTTGTAAATAAAATCCTCCCAAATAAATAAATAAATCCAAACCAATTGACTTCACTGGTGAATTTTATCAAACATTCACAAATTCTACACAAACTTTTTTAGAAAATAGAAGGAAAGGGAACACTTCTCAAATTACTTTATTAGGCCAGCAATACTCTGATACCAAAACCACACAAAAATATTTTAAGAAAGTAAGACTATAGACAAATATCTCTCATAAATATCAACATAAAAATCCTTAACAAAATAAAATCCAAGTATATATAGAGGATACTGTATCATAACCAAGTAAAGTCAAGAAATGCAAAGTATTTTTAGCATTTGAAAACCATATCTATACATTAACAGAATTAAGGTGAAAATAACATATGGTCAACTCAATTGAGCAGAAAAAACACTGACAAAACTAAATATTTGTTAATTATTTAAAAAAATATATACAAAGTAAGGATGGAAGGAACTTCCTTAACCTTATAAAACTCAATAGACTGGAATAATGTATAGTGAAAAATGCAATTATCTCCTATTATAGTTGGAAGCAAGGTAAATATATGCTCTCTTACTGCTGCAGTTCAACTTTGTAACTGGAAAATAGAAAATAATAATAAAAGGTATGCAAATTTTAAAAGAAGTATTAAAAATGTCATTATTCACAGATGACGTGACTGACATGACAGCTACTTATAAAACGCCAAAGAGCTGCAAAAATTTAATAACAGTAACAACTGTGAGATCTGGTAAGTGAATTTAATAAGGTCAAAGGTTACAGAGTTATTATACAAAAATCAAATATATTCCTGTATACAAGTAGTAAAAATTTGTAAAATAAAATCTTTTTAAGATCTATTTAGAGTCACTTTTAAAGCATAAGAGAAAGATAAATATAATAAAATAGTGAAGGACTTCTCTCTATACTTAAAACCATAAAAAATTACTGAGGAAAAATTAAAGATATTAAAGAAATTAAAAATATGGAGAGATATACAATGTTCGTGGTTTGGAAGTCTTAATACTGTTAAATACTAATTTTCTTCAAAATGACATATATATATAACCAATTCCAATTTAAAAACTCAGAAGGAATTACTGTAGAAATTGACAGACTAATTCTAAAATTCATATGGCAATGTAAAGGACCTAAAATACACATAAAAATCTTAATAGAAAAGAACAAAATTGGAATATACCAGTATATCCACATAACATGATTTTAAGGTTTGCTGTATAGTTATAGTAATCAAGGTATCAGTGTGGGGAGCAAATGGAACTTGGCTCACAAGATTCATAAAAATTAATTTGGGGTGAATCCTAGATTTATTTATTTTTTTATTTTTTATTTTTTGTCAAATCATAGCTGTGTACAATAATGCAATCATGAGGTACAAGGTGCTGATTTTATATACAGTTTGAAATATTTTCATCAAACTGGTTAATATAGCCTTCGTGGCATTTTCTTAGATATTGTGTTCAGACTTTTATAGTCTACATTTAGTAAATTTCACCTTTACCCTTCTAAGATGCACCGTAGGTGTGGACCCACTAATTACCCTCCCTCCACCTATCCTCCCCTCTCTCCCTTCCCTCCCTTTCCCCTTTCCCCATATTCTTGTGCTGAGATTGGGTTATAGCTTTTGTATGAAAGCTATAAATTAGTTTCATATTAGGGCTGAGTACATTGGGTACTTTTTCTTCCATTCTTGAAATACTTTGCTAAGAAGAATATTTTCCAGCTCAATCCATGTAAACATGAAAGAGATACAGTCTTCGTCTTTTTTATGGCTGCATAATATTCCATAGTGTACCATAACATATACCACAATTTATTATTCCATAACATATACCATAACATATACCACAATATTTCATAACATATACCACAATTTATTAATCCATTCGTGAATCGATGGACCCTTGGGCTTTTTCCATGACTTAGCAATTATGAATTGGGCTGCAATAAACATTCTGGTACAAATATCTTTGTTATAATGTGATTTTTGGTCTTCTGGATATATACCTAGTAAAGGAATTATAGGATCGAATGGCAGATCTATTTTTAGATCTCTAAGTATTCTCCAAACCTCTTTTCAAAAGGAACATATTAATTTGCATTCCCACCAGCAGTGTAGAAGTGTTCCCTTTTCTCCACATCCATGCCAACATCTCTGGTTTGGGGATTTTGTAATGTGGGTTAATCTTACTGGAGTTAGATGATATCTCAAAGTAGTTTCGATTTGCATTTCTCTGATGATTAAGGATGATGAGCATTTTTTCATGTGTCTGTAGGTTGTGCGCCTGTCTTCTTCAGAGAAGTTTCTCTTCAAGTTCCTTGCCCAGCCTGAGATGGGATCACTTGTTCTTTTCTTGCTAATACATTTGAGTTCTCTGTAGATTCTGGTTATTAAACCTTTGTTGGAGACATAGCCTGCAAATATCTTCTCCCATTCTGAGGGCTGTTTGCTTGCTTTACTTACTGTGTTCTTGGCTGTGCAGAAGCTTTTTAGTTTGATCAGGTCCCAGTAGTGTATTTTTGATGCTGCTTCAATTGCCCAGGGAGTCCTCCTCATAAAATATTCACCCAGGCCTATGTCTTCAAGAGTTTTCTCTGCAATTGCTTCTAGTATTTTTATAGTTTCATGTATTAAGTTTAAATCTTTAATCCAGTGAGAGTCTATCTTAGTTAAAGGTGAAAGGTGTGGGTCCAGTTTCAATCTTCTACAGGTCGTCAGCCCCATATACCGGAGGTGGTGGGTCCAAACCTGGCCCTGGCCAAAAATTGCAAAAAAAAAAGCTTGAATCCTAGATTTAAATGTAAAACTTAAAAATATAAAACTTCTAGGAAAAACATAAAAGAATATTTGTTTTATTTTTTCTCACTGTTCAGCATACATATATCCTATGAACCAGCAGTTCCATTTCTAAGTATTTACCCCAGAGAAGTGAAAAATACATGTACATTAAAAAGTCGTATATGAATAACATTAGCAGCTTTCTTCAGAAAAGGAAAAAAATGGAGGGAAATGTCCCCAGAAGGAGAATGGATAAACAAATTGTGGGTACATTTATGCAAGGAATAATCCTCAGCAATAAAAAGAAGCAAAACACATGTATATGCAACAATATAGATGAATCTCAAAATCATTTTGCTGAACAAAAGAAGCCAGACAGACTATGATTGCCTTTGCATGAAATTCAAAATAGGTAAAACTAATCAATGGTGGTAGAAATCAGAAAAATATGTTGTCTGTTCTGGGTAAGAGTTGAGCAAGGTTTAACTCTGAATGTGAATGAAGTTATTTTCTTGGAAGAGGAAACATTCCAATCTTGATGATAGGGGTGTGGGTTACACAGATGTAAGGTTCTCCAATCTCAGGTAGTTTGCTCACAGGCACTCAAAAGTCACTTCTCTTCTTAATACTCAAGAATAGGATGAGGGCTGAGCACAGTGGCTCACGCCTATAATCCTAGCCCTCTGGAAGGCTGAGGCGGGTGGATCACTTGAGGTCACAAGTTTGACAGTAGCCTGAGCAAGAGCAAGACCCTGTCTCAAAAAAATAGCTGGGCATTGTAGTGGGTGCCTGTAGTCCCAGCTACTCGAGAGGCTGAAGCAAGTGGATCGCTTGAGCACCAAGAGTGTGAGGTTGCTGTGAGCTATGATGCCACAGCACTCTACCAAGGGCATCAAAGTGAAACTCTGTCTCAAAAAAAAAGAATAGGATAAGTTTGCATGACTGGTTCACATATTTTGTAAGCTATCTTGTCCAAAACAAACAAATACGCCCCACAATTTGCTTTGCTTGTATATTCTATGTAAGTTAGAAGGTGAGAATGAGGATGATAAACCAAAATTATGTTCAATAAGGATTTTCCCCTGATCCAGATGTGATGAGGTGAAAGAACCAAGGAACAAAATCAAGCTCCATTCTCAGCAGCCCCTGCTTGTGTACCAGATGGAAATAGTTTAAATACACCCACAAAGACAATTTCTCAATGACAGCGAGTTTTAGCACAGGGAGGTTGATGCTGCCATTCCTGTGCTTTCATTTCCTGTGATTCAATGAGCTGCTTTGACATTATTCCCAGTTAATGATAGTTATTAAGATGCTTTGATTCTCTTTCTCACTCTGTGGACCATTTTACTGCCCATCAGTGACTTTCAATTCTATTAGTGACAAATCAATTCTATTCACGAGCTATCAAGGTCAACTTGAACAAATGCTATAGTCAAGCATCTGTTAGAGCACAGTGGAGGGAACAATTTATTCATTCCCATCTCATGGCTTGACTGTGCCTCCTCCCCAGTGGGGTGATATGATTCAGTTACTTGTTCAACACATTGAATCAGCACTTCCTATGTGCCCGGACACTGGGCACGGAGCAGTGATCAAAACAGACAAAATCTCTGCCCTCATGGAGCATATATTCTAGCTGAGGGAGACAGAAAATAAACAATTTGGTTAAATAAATTACACATTATATCAGAGGTAAGAGCAAGAAGAAAGTTAAAGCAGAGAAGTGAGAAAAGGAGTGTTGGAGCCCAGCAGTGGGGTGTGTTTTGCAACTTTAGATGGACTAGCCACGGAAGGCCTAAAAGAAGAGTGACATTTGAGTAAATACCTAAAGAAGAAGGTGTGAGCCATTTACATCTCTTGGGTAAATGAATGCATTCTGAGCTGAGGAATAGCAAGAGCCAAAGTTTTGGGTCAGGAGACCATCTATCATATCCAAGATGGCTGAAGCAGAGTGAGTGGGAGAGTCTAGAAGCTAAGGCCAAGAAAGTGACTGTGACCTGATCACATAGGGCCCTAGAGTCATTCCAGGGGCCCTGCTTTTGCTCTGAAGTGGGAAACCACTGAAGGCCTTTGAGTAGAGAAGTCACACTCCAGCAGCTCTGTTGGCAATGACCGAAGAAGCTCAAGAGCAGACATAGGAAAACCAGTGAAGCCCTTGTTAAATGCAGTGAGGTTGAACCGGAGATGTCTTCACCCTAGCTTCTGGTCCTTAATTTTACACATCTAAGTTAAAGCAGTGTCGGGGAAAAGAAAAGAGTAAAGCAACTCAAGGAAACTCTACCTAATTTCTTGGCAACAAGCTATAAAAAATGTTGAGGGGTAAGTAGAGAGAGAAAATATCAAGAATTTTTCTCCTTCACCTTTCTTTCTCTCTCTTTTTAGCCAAGCTTTACACACTCACCTAAACTCATGGCACTTTTGTCTTCAGACACATTGGAGGTGAAGAAATGATTTTATGGCTCAAGGGGATTCTGGCTAGACTTCTACATATCTGTGAATTAAAAAGCAAAGACAAGTTTCCTAGAAAGGACTAAAGAGAGTTAGGAAAGGTGAGGTACAAAAGGGGAAATTCCTAGGGGGACGTAGAAAGGTAAAAGAAAATCCTCTGACTGGATCTTGTTGGGAAGCTGACCTAGAAAGCCTGGACTTTGTGAGGAGTAGTGATCATTAGTTTCAAAGAAAGGAACACATAGAAGTACTGGGAAGGTTTTCAGCCTCAACATTATGACTGTGGGGGGCCCTTCATGATAGGGTCTTGAGTCTCAGGGAATTAAAGCACAGAGGGTAGCCTCAGGGTTCCATAACTGTGGTCTCACACAAAATGAAGAAGGAGAAACAGTTCACCTATCCCAGGGTACTTAGGGCACAGAGGAGTATTTCCTGCAACGGGTTGGTGACTACTCTTTATACAAGCTGCTAAGAAGACAATCCCAATAATTTCTTTTATTACACATGGAGTGCATGTCTATCACAGCTGGTGCTTAAGGCAGGCCACAGGGTTCACAAATCTATGGTAAGTGGAAAGCCTACCTAATTTATAGGGGTTGGGCAGAAATATAAAGTAGCATTAAATGTGTTTGATGCTGGTACAAAGCTGTAAAGAAGATGCAGGAAACACTCTCCTCTAACTTCGTTGTTTCACTCAGCATCATCAGGGATTGAGGAGGGTTAACACTCAGACTGGAAATAGTGAGGTTTCTCTAATTTTGCCCAACTGCAAGGGGGCATACTCAAGAGATAAACCTGGCAAAGTTGATGGCCACCATCTGAGCTTCTAACTCACACTGAAATAGGAAGGAACTTTACATTATGAACACTACACGTTGTTGAGATTTGTTTTAGGCATTTTTCAGTTGTAGAACAAAAGTCCTTTTGGCTCACAAAAATGGTTCCAAATGTTGCTACCAGAGTCTCTAAATATCTCCAGAACTTCAAATCCATCCTGAAAGAAGTTTATTACGATCTCTTTAACACACTAAGGTTTTTTGGTTTTTTTTTTTTTCTTTGAAAGAAAGCATTATTTTATAGCAAAAGAAAAAGCTGGTATATTTTTAGGTGTTTTCTCTCAATGAATAAACTTCTCCCCATTTTTCTTTCTTCACTGGTATGTTCAAGGCTTAAAAAATGGCCCAAGCACCCTACTACAGCAAGGACTATCAGTTTCTATACTATCATGGCCCCTCAAGAAGTGACTATTCACCCTCCAGTAGTGAATTCCTATAATGTTATGTTGCCCCAGCATCTGTGTTGAGTATAAGTCATAGCTTCTCATACAGAATCAGGACTCAGTCACTCTTAAGACAGTTTCCAGTTCTTCAAGGTGATCTGTACAGATATCTGCCTTGCACAAATATCTCCTGGGGACCACTTTCCTTTGGGATAGCTGGATACAACCTACTTGACTCATCTCACTGACCCCACACCCCACACAGACTATGGAAATGTGCCATAATGATCACCTCTCAGTCACAGTGTGACTCAGTGGAACTCACAGCTCTTTGCTCTACACCCAGCAATTAGAACTCCCATGGGAAATCTGATTAACACCGTGTACCCCAGTAAGATCCTTTATTCTCTTTCTCCCTTCCATCTGCCTCTCTCTCTCTTCCCACACCTGTTAGCTGAGTGAGCATGCTCCTGCCAGTTCCCCCCTTCCTGTTGGCCTTGTGAGGTGCCCTCTTCTCTCTGGGATCTGTAAATAATACACTGCTTCTGATATTTGCATATGTTTTACTAGGCTGCCCCTCTGGGTCTCACCTGATCAACACACCTGAACCTAACTTTCACAGGTAAAGGACCTTCTAGAGTGGTCATCTTGGTAGGAAGAAACTTGTGAAAAGAGTCACAAGGACAACTGCCAGTACAAACAAGTTTCCTGTGAGAGGGACATCTGGTCACGTTGGACATTCAAGCATTAAGATAAAGAAGTGTCCCATGAAAGACACAATGACCACCTCTCCTGGAGCCACATCAGGGCACAGGGAGAGTTTATAGCCATAGAGACCTCACAACCAAATTAGAGGAAAATTCAACACCCTCATACTTAGTCTCTTGCCAAGAAAGCGTGTTCAGGAAGTAGGTTTTTATTTTATTCCTGTTCTCTCCCACCCAGAAAGTCAACTGTAGGTTGACTTTTTCTCTTATAGATTCACAAAAAGCAAAAGCAATTATTTTAGCCATCCAAATATGAAATTTATTACTTCTAACCAAATGACACGAGTTACAAAAAAGAAACTTACCACCAAAGGCCTGTGGTGATCTTGGTGCCTACTACCTTCCTGTCATAGTTGCACTGTTCTGGAGAGACCTCAGAGAATCATGGTCCAATGGTGAATGAACAGACATACTAATTAATGTTCACTTCTCTCAAAAACTTTAACAATGTATTTGGTCAGGCCAGTATTATAGTTTCTACGAATTTGAAAAGCTGTCACTCAAAACAATATCTGGCCATTTATTCGTTGGATGGTCAGGCATGAGACACAATTTCTCCTCTTATTACCAGAAAACTAGAAAAGACTGAGAATATAAACTCTTTCCAGTTAGCCCAGAAATTCCTATCGAGGTTGCTGTTCTTCCCACATTGGCTAGTGTCAGAGCAGACACTGGAAGTAGCTAAGGTAAACATCAATAGGATACAGTGGTCCGGAGTAGTCCTGTCCAGTGGAAATATAATACAAGCCACACATGTGATTTGGAATATCCTTTAGAAAACCCATGTGATTTGGAGTGCCCACATTAAAAACAAGTAGAAAGAAACTGGTAAAAATTACTTTATTAATATAGGTTATTCAACCCAACCCACAATATTGCTATTTTAATATGTAAGTCATAATGATTCTCTGAGGAACTATGACAGGAAAATAGTATACACCAAAACAAGCACAGGCCTTTGGTGGGAAGTTTCCTTTTTAAAACTAGTGTCTTTTGGTTAGAAGTAATAAATTTCAAATTTGGGTTGCTAAAATAATTGCTTTTGCTTTTTGTGAATCTATAAGAGAAAAAGTCAACCTACAGTTCTATTGCTGCTATAACAAATTAGCACTTCTTAGTGAACTAAAATGAGGCAGATGTATCACGGGGAGGTCAGAAGTCCAAAAATGAGTCTCACTGGGCTAAAATCAAGGCATTGATTTTTTTTTTTTTTTTTTTTGAGTCTCTAAGGCAGAATTCATCACCTGGCCAGTAGAGGCTGGCTACATGCCTTTGCTCATTGTCAAAGACAACAATTGCTAGTGGTGTCTTTCTCATCTCACATCACTTTGTCACCAACTCCTCTGCCTTCCTCTTCTGCATTTAAGAACTCTTTTGATAACAACATGCCCACCCAGATAATCTGGGATAATCTCTTTATTTACAGTCAACTAATCAGCCACTTTAATGTCATCTGTAACTTTGATTCCTCTTTGCCATGGCACAGAACATAATCACAGGGTCTAGGGATCAGGACACGCACTCCATGGAGGAGGAGACCTTATTCTGCCTACCATAGCCAATATAAAAATTATTTATGAGATACTATTTTTGTCTTCAAAGTCTTCAAACTTTGATATATATTTTGTACTAAAAATATTCCCTGAAGAAACGCTGCACTTTACCCAAGGTGAGGGGTCCCCCTTCACCTCAGGAGGACACATCCCTCTGTACTTTGTGTTTCTGCTCCACAACTCCCATGTAACTTTCCCCTCACTCATCCCTGAGGATGCAATCTGATTGGTGTCTTTGTGAATGTTTATGTCTGGTTCTCCATATTGGTCAGGGTTCTGCAAAGAAACAGAGTCCATAGAATGTGTATACAGAGAGAAAGATTGATTTTAAGGAACTGGGTCACATGATTATGGAGGCTGACAAGTCCAAAATCTGCAGAATGGGCCAAGACAATGAAACCCCAGGGAAGAACCAATGTTGCAGCTCAGGTTCAAAGGCTGTCTACCAACAGAATTCCCTTTTCTTCTTAGGAGGTCACTCTTCTTTTCTACTCAGGCCTTCAACTATTAGATGAAGCTCTCACCCACTTTACAGAAAGCAATGTGCTTTACTCAAGTCCGCTGATTTAAATGTTAATCTCATCTAAAAAACACCTTCCCAGAAACATCCAGAATGTTTAGCTAAATATCTTGATACCAAGGCCCCCAACCAAGTTGACACATAAAAATTCACCATCACAACCTCTCTGAGCATCTAGAGGGCAAAGACTATTTAACTTTTTCCTCAGTGAATGCCCATGTGCCACCCTATCCACAGCATGCCATGAGGGTTATCTGTGACAGGCCCTCACTTGCCATGGGCTGTGTTGAGCTCTACCAATGGAACACAGTGGCACACAGTTTCCCTTACCATGAAAGTCAGGATTCCATCACCAAAACTACATATGTGAGGTGCTACCCTTTTGCAGAACTTCTCTTGCCTTTCAGGCTTTTTCCTTTCTCTCCCTGTACTTGCCTATAAGTAGGGAAAATTAAAGAAAAAAAATAAATCAAAATATAACTACCTGCATTCAAAAT
The DNA here is from genome assembly GCA_963574355.1 of Loris lydekkerianus. Classification (NCBI taxonomy): domain Eukaryota; kingdom Metazoa; phylum Chordata; class Mammalia; order Primates; family Lorisidae; genus Loris; species Loris lydekkerianus. The sequence goes on from CAUYPK010103590.1 coordinate 27,187, forward strand.
CTTCTTGATCTTAATGAAAATCTCAAACTACAACTTGGGAGCATCAGAATAGCCAAATATATCTTTGGCTGAGCAAGTGTTAAGGATCCTAAAGAGAGAGCCCTGGGAACAAGGTCTGGTTTGCTACCCTGGAAACTGCTGCAGGACTGAGCATCTCCTGTTGATGTCCCCACAGGGCAGGCTATGACCCAGGACAGTACACCATAGGCACAGGCCTACAAGACAGAGGCCATGTTAAGGAGGAGGGGGATGTGGAAATAGGGGACCCTCACCCCACCATATCCTATACCCTGAGCAAAGTTGAATAAGCAGTTGCCTGCTGACCAGAAAGCTCGGGGGGATTACAGCTGAGGAGGGCAGAGAGACAGCTGCTGCCAGACTGCCCCATCCATGGAGTGCCTTACGGGAAGAGACAGAGCTCAGAGAGGCTCATTTCCTTTTTTTTTTTTTTTCTCTTCCACTAAGACCCACATGGTTTCATAATGGCATTTTAAGCTAGCTGTTAATGTGGGTAATGTCGTTTGGGAAAAAGCAAAAAGGCCCAATTATAGGAATCAATATATTGTGTGAAGGGAGAAGAAAAGCTTCTATTAAATATGAAGCAGGCCTTCAATTCCAATAAGAACTAGGCCAAACAAGGAAACTGAAACCATTGCATGAGACTGATGTGACTTGCAAAGAGGGAAGGTTCCCCTGAGCTTGTTCATTCCTGTTGAAAATGAGGCAACTCAATGGACAAATTAGATGAGCTGTGTAATCCTACACCTAACCAGCACAGAGAACACAATAGTTCCTCAGCAAATATTTGGTGGAATAAACAAATGAATGAATAGATAATGGCCCTGTCTTTTATTTCTTTTAGATGAGTACTTTCAAAGTATGGTTCCCCCAACCAGCAGCATTGGCATCCCCTGGGAACTTGTTCATAAGCAAAGGTTCTCTCCTCAAAACTTTGGGGATGAAGCCCAGAGATCTGGGGATGGAGGCCAGAGTGTTTTACCAAGCCCTGCCAGTGATTCTGATGCACACTAAAACTTTGAGAACCCCTGCTTTGGGAAAAGCCCAGGTTTCAACCAGGAAATCTACTACTCAAGAACTACATATTATTAGCACTACACAGATAAAAATGTGAATCTGACGTATCCCTTACCCTTAATGAGTCTTTCGCAATTATTTCTTTGCAATAATGGCACTTACAGAGTTCAATGAGAAAACATTTTTCTCTCCCATTGACCCTACAAAGATAGCTCAAACCCAACTGTGGGTAGCATGTTCTTGACTGCTGGGTGAAATCTCCTACATGACTCATCATTTCTCCAGACCCTCCCAAATAACAAAAAGGTTTTGGCCCATTTTAGTTTATCTAATTGAGTTTCAAAATCTCCTAACACTGTACTCATATTCTCTCCTTCCAACCATCTCTGTCTTGCTTTAAACAAGAAGTCAGTAAGAAAGGAGGTGCTTAGGCGCCTTCTCCTGTGGGACTCATCATTTTTCCAGGCCCTTCAGAAGGTCAAGAGGTGATTAAGTCATGAGGATAGAGCCCTCTGAATGGGACTAGATGTGCTTATAAAAGGGCTTGACTAAAGTCCATCCCTTTTGCTCTTCCTCCTTCTGCCATGAGACTACATAGCATTCTTCCCCTTTAGAGGAGACAGCCTTCAATGCACTGTCTTAGAAGCAGAGACTAGACCTTCACCAGACAATGAACCTACTGGTGCCTTGATCTTGGACTTCCCAGCCTCCAGAACTGAATGCAATTAATTTCTGTTTTTTATAAATGACCCAGTCTTTTATATATTGTTATAATGGCAAAAAAGGACTAAGAGACATAAGTTCCCAAGAACTCACCTCTCTCCTGTCCCATCACAAAGATCTCAAAGCACACAGCTAATGGCCTCATATTAATTAAGTTCAAATACAACTTCCAACTTGACCAGAATTCAGAAGAACATGGCTCTGTGGACCCTGAAGAAGTTAATCTGCCCTTCTTCACTTTGGGTGTCTCACCTGTAGACCCGTCTCTAATGTGTCGTGACTATGTGATTACCATCAAGAAGACAGCTGCAGAAACTAATGCAGAACTGCTATACTTAAACAGAGATTTCAAATATTGATAAAGCTTACCCCTCACTGCCCAGGTCCTGGCCCAAAAACATTAAGTATTCAAGAAAACGCATAAAGCTAATTGCTAAACAGCACTCCAGAGTTGGACTCTCCTTATGGGGCCAGTAAATGGAACATGGGAATAATTTTACAGCTCAAAGAAAATTGCCTCCAATAGTGCCTATGCTCTGCAATGCTTATAAGTGGGTTGATGGTACCTCCTGCATCTCCTCACTTACTACCCACTCACTACTTATTTGTAATTGTTTTGAATGCCTGGAATAGCCAGCCCTGACCTCTTTATTCACAGTCTGACATTTTCCCGGGATTATGACACTCTCTACCATGCTCGTTGAGCCCAGTCCACTCCATGGAAGCCTTGACTAACTTGTCTGATGCCCTCTCCTCGGCTCCCCCAGCCATATAAATATCCTTTCTCCAAACTTCCGTTCTCTGCTCTGCTGTCTTCTTTTTCTACCCATCATGCCCTAGACCCTGTAATTAGGGAACATCCTTTTCTAAAGCTACATCAACGACTCCAGCCTCTCGCCTGAGGTTCAGTCCAAATTTTACAAGTATCCTGATAGATACTTGTGCTTGAAGGATCATTTAGCTGCCTGGCATAGAACCCCCTTTGCTAACTGGGGGGACCTCCAAGAACTAATGAGCTTTGATGGCCAACAGAGGTTGCACCCCACTATAAATAAGCTGAAAAGCCACATATTTTCCCAGCTGTGCTTACAGCTAGGCTTGTCTCACTCACATGCACCTGTCTTTGTATTAGGAACTAATGACTCAAGGAATTAGGGACACAGAAGCCTGGCAGCAGTGGTGACTACAGCAATGGCCACAAGTGTCAGGAGGTCTGAAGGGAGGCTGCAGCTTCTAAGACTTAGAGGTAGCCTTCAGGGCTGAATTCCTGACTTGAGGCATTGTTTCAGGATGGGAAGCTCTAAGCCTGGTACATCTCTGTACATCTCCTGAAGACTGCAAATGATTCCATCTCCCTTTAAAACGTTCCTATGCTGCTTAAGCCAGAATTGATGTTGGTCTCTCCCACCTAAGAATCTTAACTGATACAGTTACTTATCCATCATCTCAAACTCCACTTTTCTAAAATTGAATTCTGTTTTTCCCTAAAACCTGTTACTTATTGTAACTTTCCTTTTCTTTCCAATGACATCATTATTCCAGTCACTCATGCTGTAACTTCAAAGTTATCTTTAACTTTCTCCATTCTCTTTCCCCAAGCTTCCGTTCAAACACAGATGCTGTCAGTTTTTCTGTGATAATGCCTTCCTCATTCATTTCTCTCTTTTTTTGTTTGGCCACAACCCTATTCTTTTAATTTAATCTAACTACAGCATTATATGAACATAACAAGCAGTTTCTAACTGGTCTCCCTACCTTCAAATTTTCCTCTTTTCATTTTAAGTACCTATTGCTAGAAATGCTCATAGCCCTGTTCTCCAACATATTGGCCTCTGCTTAAAATTTTCTGTAGAGCTCCATAATTCCACAGAGTTTAGTGTCACCCAGAGGCAAACTGGCCCTTTATCCTCAGGTTCTTCCTTCACGCAATCTCACGCAATTTTTTTTCCCCACATCAAACTGGATAGGGAGTTTAGCCCCTCTTTGACTTTCCCCAAATAAATCAAACCTTGCAGTCTTAGTGACCAACTCAGACCTTGAAGATTCTATAGAAGATGGAGAATAGGAGTTCACATTGCACACCTTTCAGCAAACATGGTAGAAATCTATACCCAACACCTCTACTCAAGTTCTTTCTTGGCAGTGGAGCCATTGGGTTGGTTTTATTGTTGGTGTTTCCTATCTAATCTTTTGCCTGCTCAACACTCAGTCTCCAAGACCTTCATTCCCTCCTTGACTCACTGCTTCCTGCACATGATACAGAGCAAGACAGCTCTGCTGAGGTATAATGCACTGATTATGAGCCAGCATGGAAGGGTTTAAATCCCAGTTGAACCACTTACTAGTCAGGTGACCTCAAGCATGTTTCTTGTCTGTTGGTGCTGAATTTACCTCTCTGTGTGGGTTTGCTTAACAATAAGATGAAAATAATAACAGAATGCAACTCCATCAGGTCATTGTAAGGATTAACTGGGTGAATGGATATAAAGCAGTTGAACTATAGCCTGGCACATGTTTATTATTATTGCCTCTGAACTTCCCAGGTGCATAAGCCAGACATCCTATCTTTGCTGAACCAAATTTAATTTGGGTTCCTGTCCCCTTGCTATAAATGACCTGACCATAAAAAATTAATAAATAAAGACCATAAAAGACACAACTGTACAAAGTAGGTTTTGTTTTCTTCACTTTACAGTGACATAGTGAAGCCAGGTCTAACATTGTTACTTTTTGGCCTTCAGTGCTGTTTTAACCATGAGAAACTGGTTTATGGATATCATAAATATTTGCCTCTTAGATTTTCTGAAACTGCCTCCCCCCCTCATATAGTATAATTCAACCAAACATCTGGTTCACTTATTTTTTCTTAAATAACTTTTAGCTATGAAATATTTTAAATATACAGAAAAATAACTAAAAATAACAGACATCTTGAGGATATTTCTAAAATGCTTAGCTTATTTTTCATAGTAAGTCTGTCACTCAACAAGAATTTGTTTTTGTATATAGGAGGAGATAGGAATCTAATTACATGTTTTTCCATATAAATTTGTCTGTGCCTATGCTGTTCCCTCCCATGATGGTGTGTTTTGATTATTACACCTGTAGCTATCTCTGATACCTCCCTTTTTCTTCTATTCCTGCTTTCACTTGATCCCTGGAGCTATTGCTTTAAAAAACTTATCTTTTTTTTTTTTTTTTTTTTTTTTTTACTGATTTTGGTCCTTTACTGCTTATATGAATTTTAGGGTAAGCATATTGAATTCCATAAAAAAAATTTCTGAGGATTTTTTGATGAGTGGGATTTTTATTGGAATCACATTAATTTTGCAAATTATTTGGAAGAGAGTTAAAACCATTGCAATATGGTCTCCTCATCTAGGAATGTTATCTGTTTCAACATTTATTCACATCTTCTGTTAGGTCTTACAGTAAAGATTTTTTATTTTCTCCCTAATGGTGTCCTTTTTTTTTTTTTTTTTTTGGTAATTGTACTCTTCATAATCTTATAGTTTGGGTTAATATTGTCAATGCTATCTTTCTTAACATTACATCTTCAGTTGTAGTTCTGCTATTTAAGTATGCTATTATTCAAGCAGTGCAACCTGACTCATTGTTTCCTCAATGATTCTCCAACAATTAAAAAAAAAATAAGTATGCCTTTATATTTTTTAATGTCTACCTACTTAAACTTTTAAATTGCTAAGTCATGGAAAAAGCCCAAGTGCCCATCGATCCACAAATGGATTATTAAATTCTGGTATATGTACACCATGAAATATTATGCAGCCTTAAAGAAAGATGGAGACTTTACCTCTTTCATGTTTACATGGATGGAGCTAGAACATATTCTTCTTAGTAAAGTATCTCAAGAATGGGGGAAAAAAGTATCCAATGTACTCAGCCCTACTATGAAACTAATTTATGGCTTTCATATGAAAGCTATAACCTGGAGCGGTGCCTGTGGCTCAGCGGGTAGGGTGCTGGCCCCATATGCCAAGTGTGGTGGGTTCAAACCCGGCCCTGGCCAAACTGCAACAAAAAATAGCCAGGCGTTGTGGTGGGCACCTGTAGTCCCAGTTACTCAGGAGGCTGAGGCAAGAGAATCGCCTAAGCCCAGGAGTTGGAGGTTGCTGTGAGCTGTATGATGCCAGGGCACTCTACCAAGGGTGATAAAGTGAGACTCTGTCTCTACAAAAAAAGAAAGAAAACTTCTCTGAAGGAGACAGGCATGCAGCCTACAGACATATGAAGAAATGCTCATCATCTTTAATCATCAGAGAAATGCAAATAAAAACTACTTTTTATAGTTTCATGTCTTAAGTTTAAATCTTTTATCCAGTGAGAGTCTATCTTAGTTAATGGTGAAAGGTGTGGATCCAGTTTCAATCTTCTACAGGTTGCCAGCCAGTTTACCCAGCACCATTTGTTAAATAGGGAATCTTATCCCCACGGAATATTTTTAATTGGCTTGTCAAAGACCAAATAACAGTAAGTGGCTGGATCCATCTCTTGGTTCTCTATTCTGTTCCAGACATCTACTTCTCTGCTTTTGTGCCAGTACTATGCTGTTTTGATCACTATTGATTTATAGTACAGTCTCAGGTCTGGTAGAGTGACACAGTCTCATTATGTCACCCTTGATAGAGTATTGTGGTATCACAGCTCACATCAACCTCCAACTCTTGGACTTAAGTGATTCTCTTGCCTCAGCCTCCCAAGTAGCTAGGACTACAAGCACCTGCCTCAATGCCTGGCTATTTGTTGTTGTTGTTGTTGTAGTCATCATTATTGTTTGGCAGGCCTGGGCTCCAACCCACCACCTTTGGTGTATGTGGTTGGTGCCCTAGCTGCTTGAGCTACAGGCACTGAGCCACTAATTTCTAATTTTATTACATTGAGATGGCAAAATGCTGACATCAACAGATATCTGTATGATATGGTTTCTTAGCATTTTTGAGACTTGCTTTGTGATTCCTTAAATACTTAATTTTATTTTAAATGTTTCATGTGTGCTTAAAAATATTTAAATCTCTAAATGCTGGATACACCATTCTGTATATCTAATTCAAATATTTTGCATATTTATTCATTATTTGTGAATTAGATCTGCCAGTTTCTAAAATGAAGTATTAGAAATGGTCATAAATACTTGAATTTATTTCTGCCTGTAATTATATCAACATTTGCTTTATGTATCTTGGTGGTTCTTTTGTTAACTGAATAAAAGTTCAGAGTTCATCTACTTTCTGGTGAATTAATCCTTTTGTCTTGAAGTAATGGCTATCTTTATCTTTAAGACTAAGATGCCTTTAGTCTTAAAGTCCATTTTGTCTGGTACTATTACTGAACCAGCTTTTTTTTGCCTAGCATTTGTCTGAGATAGTTTCCATCCTTTGTATTTTAAAATTTCTCTAGCATTAAGTTTTAAGTATGTCTATCTTGCAAACAGCATATAGCTTTATTGGTGGGATTTTCTTAATCTAATTTGAGAATATCTGGTTTTAATAAATGTTTTATTTTTAGTTCCATATTTTTGTAATTGTTGCTTAGTTCTAACTTATTTCTTTTCACTTTATTTTGTATTTTCTATTTTACTATGCTTTTCTTTTCTTTTTTCTTTTTTTTTCTTACTTTTCTAATCTTAATTTTTTTTCATTAGGTACTTTTTAATTAAATCATAACTGTATACATTTATGCATTTATGGGGTACAATGTGCTGATTTGATATACAATTTGGAATGCTTACATCAAACTGGTTAATACAGCTTTCAACTCACTTATTTAATTATTGTGTTAAGACATTTATACTCTACACTTAATAGATTTGACATGTACGTTTGCAATATGCAGCATAGGTGTGGTCCCACCGATTACCCTCCCTCCATGCAACCCCTTCCCTCCCCCTTTTAAATTGGTTATTTTCTCCCTCTACCCATCTGGAAGTTATGCATATATTTTTATTATTTTAGTGGTTATATTTAAAGTCTGTAATTATTTAGAAAAAAGTGGGAGGCAAGAGTTAATATTTCTAACTTCCTCCTGAGCAAGGCAAGAACCTTAGACCATTTTAACTTTGATTATGATTATCTCATCCCATTTTTTCTATCATTACTGTTTAAATTTTTAGTTTCACCTTCTTTTTATTCCCCTAAGTAGTCATGCTACTATTGTTTTGGCTTTTATTGACATTGTGGTGGAGATGGGTTGTTTCTAACATCATGTTTTACAATTTCTTCACTCATCATTGCTCTTGTATACTACTTCTTACTTCGGGGTTCATTTTGTTTTCCTCTAAATTAGTTCATTTTATGAAGAGCCATGATTGTAAATCTCTCAGTTTTATTCTGAAAGTGTTTTCATTTTATTTGTACAGGTTAGTGCTAGTGGTTGTTTCTCTATGTGTACAATCCTGAGTTAATTTTATTTTCCCTTGCCCTATTGAACCTATTATTCCATTGACTTCAAGCTTCTATTGTTACTGTTGAGTAGTCTGTTTAAAGTCTGCTTTTGTTCTTTTGTAGGTAACTTTCTCTCTGATGCTTGGATTTTTCTCTTTGACTTTAGTGCTGCTACACAATTTCACTATAATGATTCTATATATGTTCTTATTTTCATTCAGACTCCATAAGACTCTGAATTTCTTCAATCTTGGAGCATTGCTCTTTAATTCTGATAAAAATCTTCTGCCATTATTAGTAGTGTATGCCTCATTCTATGTATTCTTTTCTTCTAGAATTCCTATTAGATAAATTATACCTTCCTATTTTATTGTCCATGCTAGTAATTTTGCCTTCATGGATTTTTTATTATATTTTGGGTAATTTTTATTACCATTACCATATCATCCATTTAATTAATTTACTCTTCATAATTGTTACTTAACATATGCAAAGATTTTATAATAGATAACCGTATTTTTTAATTCTAGAACTTAAATTGATACCTTTTCTTTTCTCGGGCTCTTGTTCTTTCCTTAGGGCACCAATTGCTTTTCATGTCTTTACTATTTTAAACTATTTTCATGTCTTTACTATTTAAACTATGTTTATAATTAAACATGTTTAATTTGTGTTCTCTCTCAGGTGATCTTTGTAAGTTCTTGGGGGCAGGGTCTAACCTACTATCTGTGTCTGCTAAATCTTACCCAAGGTGAATTATTTCCTCATCAATTTTATAACTTTTATAAGGACTCATTTAATGTGTGTGTGTGTGTGTGTGTGTGTGTGTGTTTCTGTTAGAAAGCTTTGTGGTCTGGGTAATAAATGCACCATTCCAGAGTGATTATGGTTGAGTTCTGACACAACCATAGGGTATTAGCATCCCAGATTGAAGTTCATATTAATATTTCTTGGTTTAGCTTAAGGTTATAAATTAGAGGGAGGGAAATTAGAATTCCAAGCTTCTGTGATGTTCTCACTTGGGTTTTAGAAACTTCAGGAGAGTCTTATTTCTTTCCACTCAAAACAGTAGATACAAATAAGCTTTATTTTCCTGTTCTAATTCACCCTTTTACTGAGGATATAGCCCTTCAAAGGTTATACCGTCATGTCAAGCCTCCTTTGATTTATGCTTCACATAGACCCAGGGCTTCATCTTCTGTTCCCACAAGGACAACACCTAAGTTAAGAAAGCCTATTCACATTCTCCCTCCCTAGGACATTGATATCCATTTCACTGAGTTTTCCATTTCTTCTCTTTCCTAGCATTTTTTTTTTTCTTTCTTTCTCTCTTTTTCTTTTCTTTTCTTTTTTTTTTTTTTATATTAACTCTAAAAATGCATGGTCCCTAACTTCTAATGGTTTGACTTACAATTTTTCAACTTTATGATGGTGCGAAAGCAATACACATTCAGTAGAAACTACACTTAAATTTTGAATTTGGATCATTTCCAGGCCTAGTGATACATGGTTTGATATTCTTCTGTGATGGTAGGTAGCAGCAGCAAGCCACAGCTCCTAGACAGCCACGTACTCATGCAGTTAAACCATCCATACCTGCTATCTTCCTGAAGCATACTCTGCCTACCAGACCAATAACAGGTGCTGATGCCCCTATACCTTCCATCAACTATTCTAGAGCCTTATCAAAAGAGAGAAAATGATGATCCTATCATCATAGCACCCTCAATATCCAGAAATTAATTTTTTTTTGGAATAAAGTCTCACTCTGTCCTGTGGGCTAGAGTGCAGTGGTATTATGATAGCTCACTGAAAGCCTCAAGCTCCTAGGCCCAAGCAATCCTTATCCCTCAGCCTATAGAGGAGCTGGGACTACAGGTGTGTACCAATAAACCTTGCTAATTTTTCTATTTTTTGTAGATATGGGGTCTCTGTCTTGCTCAGACTAGTCTAGAACCTCTGGCTTCAAGAAATCCTTCCATCTTGGCTTCCCAAAGTACTAGAATTACAAATGTGAGCCACTGCCCTTGATCCCAGCATTTCATTTTAGCTCAATGCTTTGAACATTTGTCAGGCCCAGTGTGCTTTCAACCATGTTTTTTAAGGCTGATTACCCATGTAGCCACTCTGCTCTGCATTTTTAGTATACTATTCAATAAATTAAATGAGATAGTCAACGCTTGATTATGAAATAGGCTTTGAGGTAGATGATTTTGTCAAACTGATGTAAGTGTTCTGAGCATATTTAAGGTAGATTAGGCTAAGCTACAATATGAATTAGATAAATTAAATGAATTTTGACTTATAATATTTTCAGGATGCAGCCCCATAATAAGGTGAAGAGCACCTGTAATTAAGAGACTTACTTATTACTATTCTATCAACTCCTCCTAGATACTTGGAGCAAAAAGGCCTCAGGTCACCTTGGTTTTATCATAATGCCAGAGACAGAAGCCCCTCATGCATGTATCCTCTTAATTTTAACCATATCTAAAATCCATATCATGGAAAGTTGAGAATAACCCAGAGAATAGCTATGTTAACACGCTTCCTCACTCATAGCTCCCTACCAATCCTTGCTTATTTTTAATAAAATCCCACAAACCTTTTGCTGGGAAGCAATAGGTATGTTCCATACTAATGTTAAACTGATAGAAAGCCTTTGGTACTACTAGTAGTAGTGATCATTTGAGACAAACTACCTGAAGAAAGTTCCTAAGGAAGAAATAAATGAACAAAAATACCTTTGAAGGTATGCCAGGAGCAGTGGCAGCACTTTGGGAAGTCAAAGCAGGAGGCTGGCTTGGGGCCAGGAATTTGAGACCAGCCTAAGCAACATAGCAAAACCCCAGCTGTGCAAAAAGTAAAATAAAATAAAATACCTCTGAAAGAAATAATACTTTCAATACTAGATGTGAATTAGTGGCAAACACCTAGAAGATTGTTGCAATAGTTTCAGTAATTGCAAAATACAGAAATGAGAAAGCATGGCCTGTCACCATCATGGGGAGGCATTCAAGATGATTTCCTTGTGTTTTGAACAGAGGAAATTTTACCTTTCCATGTTAAAATACAGTCAATGGGACCACATCTTTCTTTGAAATGTCCTAATCATACACTAAAATAACAGATTTTCATAAGAAAAATAAAACAAGGTTCCACACAGACCACCTAACCTTCACTTTAGTGCTGAGAGAGCACTGGTGATGAAAGGTCTCTTAGGTCAGAAGACCTCTGTGAGGTGTCTGGCCAGCACTGTGCATTAGCCATTTAATGCAAGCCACACATCCAAGTCTAAATTTTCTAGGAGCCACATTAAAAAACTAAAAATAAACAGGTGAAATTAATTTTATTACTATATTGTATTTAATCTAATATATCCAAACTATTTTCCCTTTTTTGTGTACTCAATATAAGATGTATTTATGAGACATTATATGTTACAGCACTTTTCTGTACTAAGTTCTTGAAATATTGTCTATATTTTGCACTAATAGCTCATCTCAATTCAGACTAGCTACATTCAAATACAGATGCTCCTCAACTTGCAATGAGGGTTATTTTTTGATAAACCCAAGTGGTTTGAAATAGCATAAGTTGCGACTTAAAAATAGCATAAATTGAAAATGCATTTAACACATTTAACCTACTGAACATCATAACTTAGCCTAGTCTACCTCAAACATGCTCAGAACACTTGCATTAACCTAACATTGGGCAAAATTATCAAACCCAAAGCCTATTTTGTAATGAATGAATGTTTCATGTAATTTATTGAGTACTGGACTGAAAGTGAAAAACAGGATGGCTATATGAGTGCTCAAAATACATTTTCTACTAAATGTGCATTCACTTGCACCATTATACAGTGGGGGACCATCTATACTCAATAGTTCAATATGACTAATAACTATCATATTAGATGGTTGCAGCTGTATTAACCATGCTTTCTTATCTTCTGCATTTTTTATTGATACTTAATAATTGTACATATTTTTCAGTAGTAGAATAATGATTTCCAGAGGCTGGAAAGGGATGAGAGGTTGATTAATGGGCATAAAAATACAGTTAGGTAGAAGTTGCAAGTGATAGTGTTTGATAGATAGCACAGTGGGGTCACTACAGTTGACAGCATGTTCTCTATTCTTGATGTTCTGACATCTGAGACCTTGCTGATCCCATAGGGACTTCCCATCCCAGGATTAGCTAATTCCTAGAGAAAGTAAAGGATTTGCATATGAGCACACCTATGAGATGCAAACCAAATAATGCAGAGCTCATACTCCCAACTTTTGTGGCTCTTACATTTGGACCTAATCCTTTTGCCCTAATCACTCCAGGACCAGGTACCTAACATCTAGGGACAGCCCCTGTATCCCAGAGCCCACAGAAGGAAATTATTTAAACAGCTGGCATGGCTTTGGAGGGAAGGGAACATTTCTATACTGCTGGTGGGACTGCAAACTAATACAGCCTTGTGAATGAAGTATGGAGAATTCTCAAAGAATTAAAAGTTGACCTTCCATTTGATCCTCCAATCCCATTACTAGGTTTCTACCCAGAAGAACAAAAATCATTTTACCACAAAGACATCTGCACCAGAATATTTATTGCAGCTCAATTCATAATTGCCAAGTCATGGTAGAAACTGAAATACCCATCAACCCAAGACTGAATTAAGAAACTGTGGCATATGTATACCATGGAGTAATATTCAGCCATAAAAGAAGATGGAGACTTTACATCTTTTGTGTTTACTTGGATGGAGCTGGAAGATATTCTTCTTAGTAAAGTATCTCAAGAATGTATTTAAAAAGTTTCCAATGTACTCAATCAGGGGTCCACATGTGGCCCACCAAGAACAATTATCCGGCCAACTGGGGGCTTTTGCCCCTGCTGCCTGTCCTGGTTAGCAGCCAACTCGTCCTGGGCCCGCAGTGAGCATGTGTGGAATGTGAACTGAACTCTCTGACTGCCCTGCATTTATATTCTGATTGCTATTCAGTTGTGTATGATGTTGTATGCTGTATGCTATGTAAGCCCCAGTTCACACTGTTGTGATCTCTAAGCAGTGCGAGTTCAGCCATACAAGTTCTAATGCTGAACTTGCATCAGATTCGGAAGAAAAATGGCATACATGCCTTCTTTTTTCCTGCAGTGGAATCTGATGGCATGGGTCTTCTCACCCATGTGATCAGATTCCTGTGTAAGTTCACAGATCACAGGGTGGCTCACACAGGGTAGTGTGAACTGGAAAGGTGATGGAGGAATCGGCTCTATAATCATGCCTGTTCCCGCACCGCACCAGTGTGAACCTGAGGTAAAAGCGGATTTCCACCAATATGGGCACTGGTGAGGCTGAAATGATGTGGACTGGCAAGGCTGCATTGATGGGCAGTGCAATCTATATTTCTCTGTGTGGGCAAAGTTGCTGGTATATTGTTTTTGTGGTGCTGTATATATATATATATATATATATATATGTATTTATTTCACTAATAGCAATTTGGAATCTCTAGGAATAAATGATATCAAGAAAGAGAAAAATTGAGTCGGAGTGTAGGATATTCAAAGAACAGTGGAATTATAATTACCTTCTCATGCAGTACAAGGAAAGAGCTGTGTGTTTGATATGCCAGAATATAGCATCTGTGTTCAAAGACTACAATTTGCGTCAACACTATCAAACTCAACATAAAGATAAATGTGATTGTTTGGTCGGAGAAGTGAGAAAAGATAAAATATTAAAACCGAAAAATACATTGACAACTCAGCAAAATACTTTTGTGAAGCAGAAGCAGCTAAATATTTCATCACTGCGAGCAAGTATTCAAGTTGCCAAGCTAATAGAGTGCACTGGCAGACCATTCATGGAGGGAGAATTTGCTAAAGAATGCCTTCTTTCTGTTGCCAAAGAGATGTGTCCAGAGAAGGCCAATTTATTTAGTAGAGTGAGTCATTCAGGGCCTACAATTACATAAAGGATTGAAGAAATGGGAGACAATTTGCATCAGCATTTGCAAAACTTCGCAAAAAAAACTTTCCTATTTTTCCTTAGCACTCGATGAAAGTAATGATGTTCATGATTCTGCACAACTTCTAATTTTTATTCGTGGGATGAATGACTATTTCGAAGTCACAGAAGAGCTTGCTACACTGCAAATCATCAAAGGAACAACTACAGGA
>CAUYPK010103595.1:0-14251 GCA_963574355.1 Loris lydekkerianus
TACAAGAATGTTTTAAATATGTAAACAGTATTTATACTTTACACATTTAAGACAAAAATTACAACAGTATACGTATTTACTTAAACGTGTCAGTGCTAATTAATAAGGTTAATTACAAAACCTTATACAGTAATAAACATTAATCAACATTGCTTTCTGAGAGAGGTGAAGAGTCTTGTGTTGGTGGCGGAGGAGAGGCTCTCACTTGACTCGTAGAAGCTTTAGGCTCACTCGGAGACTCTTCTGCTGGAGGCGCTGACGGTAGAGCCGGGGGCTTTACCTTGGAGAGAAACATGGTGATGGGTAGTTGTTGTCTTTGTTTTTTCTTTTCCTTCAAAATTCCCCTGTACAAGGACATAACCCCGTCAACGCCATTGCTGAACTCGACAGCTCCAACCACACAGGGATAAATTTACTCGTACTCTCATTGGTCCATGTCACGTGCCTTTATGAGAGCCTGTGGTATGTACTCTGAGTCAACTCATCTCTTTGTTTGACATGCAGGGATCCTTCTCTCTTGCGCATCAACATGAAACAATGCTCCTTTCCGCAATGTGGCTGCCGACATGGTTGTATTTTTTCATTTTTATTTTTTGATGAATATTTTGGAAAAACCCACCAAGCACTGAAGCCACAAAACATGAAGCGCGAAGTGGCGAAGGAACACTGTACCTCAGACATTTTCCTGTATTTGTATGCTTTACCCCTTTACTATATTTTTTTTTTTTTTTGCAGTTTTTGGCTGGGGCTGGATTTGAACCCACTACCTCTGGCATATGGGGCCAAGCTGGCGCCCTACTTCTTTGAGCCACAGGCGCCACCCCCTTTACTATTGTTTTTAATGGTGTTTCTAACACTATGTTAAATATCAGAATGCTTGTGAAGGAATCTCTGAGAACTTTGCAAATCCCCAAGTCTATAAAACTCCCCCAAGGAAACAAATAGAGAACAGAGTCATGTTATCTAATTAAATGACTCATGCCTGGCTCCTGGCACAGGCAATTGAGATTCGTGCCTTAGCAAAATTATGGATTACTATTCGTTATGAACTTTCAGGTCCATTTAAGAACATTCGGGATGATGAATGTTAAATCCACAATTGCCAAGGGTTTTATGGTACCATGCATGCCAGTATGGTGCTCAGTTGTTCTTTTCAGTGACAATCAAAATAGCTTCCATTTAAATTATCTGCCATAGCCTTTATAGGATTTCACATTTCTGACTCACCTATGGTATATTTTATTCTGCCTTTTGAGTTCCATTTGCTAGGTAAGGTCCTGATGTTATAATAGCTCCTCAGAGAAACTGGAGAAAAATCATTAGAGAAAACAGTATTCACAAAGCACTAGGGAAAGATGGGTCTATGTCCCCTTAAAACATTTCAAAACAGGGAAAAAGTATATCTTAAGATATAAAATTAGGTTTTCAACAGTGTATAAAATCAGCCATTTAGATTGTGAAATGTAAGTCACAATTCTATTCATTTTCTTACTCAATGAAAAAAAAAATCACAATTTTTCCATTAACTCAGATAATAAAAACTAAGAAAACTACCATCTCTTAGGTTGCCTTTGGTGACACTGATGTTCTGTTTACTTGACTTACCTCATGTTTGCTTTTTGGCAAGAACTTGCTTGCTCATATCATGATTTGCTGAATTTAGAATTGCTTGCAGCACACATTTTAAAAAATTCTAATTCAATTCAGTCTGTGATTGATTGACTTCAATTTTCAGTAACAGCAATAATTCAAAACTGTGTCAAGAGAAAAGCCTTTCTTTATGTATCCTTGGAGATCAATCTCTCCTGCCTATATTTTCTCTTTTACCTGCTTTCTCTCTTCTCCCTCACCCTCACTTTTTCCTTCTTGTGGTTCTGAATTCCTAGGAGAGGTCTAAAGGAGTCCTAAGTATTTCAGATCTAGGAAAAGGGACTGAGTGTTGTGCTTCAGGGCCAATGACAATGACTCATGGACCTTCGCTAAAGCCCAAAGTTTCACTTGCTACATCTACGTTTGGCATCTTTTGTTCTAAGATTTAGCCACGTACCCAGAGCAGATGGCAAAAACAGACACACTTCCTGTTTTAAGTCCACAGTGGGGAGGCTCTCACATCCCAGCCCCACTTGATTCACCCACTACTGTAACTGAGAAAGTGCTCCTTTGCCTTCCATGTAGTCAGCTAGCAGGTTGAGATGATTTGGAATGGGAGGATTAGCAGGTGGAATCATGTGGTTAAAACAGCAGAAATGCCTGTGAGATAGAAACACCCACACTAGCCCTAAACACAGATCTGACCCTAGTAAGATTCTCTCAGGTAGAAATTATACCAATACAGCAATTCGCTTATTGTCTGTATGAGTTAACATAAGCTGCTACCGGTGGTGTTCAAAGTGCTCAACAGACTGGCCTGGGCTTTGGGGAGAGGTCTTTCCTTCATGTTCTTACCTATATGTTGTTTGCTATAAAAATCAGAGCTCAAGAAGGTCACTTTTACATGAATTAGTTCATGTGCTAATTCCTAACTCCATGTATTCTTCTCCTTCCCCTACCCCCCAGAGGGAAAACAGACACTCAGAGAAAGAAAGAGATAAAGAGTGCAGAGGAGCTGAAAGAGTGCAAGTGTCCTGTCAGCTGGTTTCCTAGGCCGGCGAAGGAGCATCGCTGGGCAGACACAGCATCTTCAGTGTTGGGTGAAACGTTCCTAGCAGGCCAAGGTGTGATTGCCTTCCACTGTATAAGTCAGCATCTACCTTGTGTTTCAGTCATGACGTTTTGATCTCTTGATATTATAACCTAGGTTAAGAGAATATGTTTCACAAAAAATTCCATCAAATCTACAAAACGGACTTTCTAGGCAAGGAAGACTAATTATTAGTAATTAACTATCTGGATATACCTTTGGTTGCCCTTTTGAGTTCTTTTGAACACCAAGCTTGTGGGAAGAAACTCATTTGCAGGACTGGCTTAAGTAATTTCTCTGATTTTGAGGTCTACCTTTACAGAAAATTAGTTTAGAATTGTTTCTGACTTCAAGTTCCATTTTCCTCTGAAAATAATGAATCACAAAAGAGTTTACACAAGTTAAATAAATGTAACCAAATATGCTCGTACTTCTTGAAACTGTGAATGATCTGGTGATACTGAGGAAGCAATTACAATCTTAATTGGCATCAAATGATAGGAAATTAGTTTCATGGTAAATATTCATTCTCTCTGTTATCAAATCTATTATTTGCATTAGAGATGTGACATTTAGCCCGTTCAGAGGAACCCAATTTTGTTTGTTTTTAGAAAGCATTTTAATTGAGGATTAAGGACCAAGCCTTTGTGAAGACTGCAGGAGAATTTTTCTGTTTTGTTCAGATACCACCAAAATAAATGCCAAGCATCACCTATCTTTAATGTTAAAGTTTCTTTAATAAGAATTGGTTTGGGTTGTTCAAATGCCATTTGCATGAGATCAAAAACAAAAAAACAAAACAAAACAAAAAAGAAAGCAGGCTCAGTGAAAAATCTGATAAAGACTAATAGAATATTTATCTATTGCTGCATAACTAACCCCCCAAATTTAGTCACTTGAAATCACTATTCATTATTATTATTTTTCATGGTTTCTGTGGGTTGACTGGGCCCAGCTGGGTGATTTTAACTTGGAATTTCTCACAAGTTTTCAGCTGAGGCTGGAGTCATGTGAGGAACTGACTGAGCTGGATGTCTCAGATGGAGTCTTAACTCTCACGTCTGATGCTGGGATGACCAGAGCAGCTGGGGGCTGGTGAGGCATCTCATTCCCCACATGGCTAGCTTGGGTTTCCTCACAGCATGGGCCTTTTAAGACAGTATGATTTTTACATGGAGGTTTATTTCTTCCAGAGCAAAGATTCCAAGTGAGCCAAGCACAAACTGTAAGACAGCTTATGATCCAACCTTGGCATCCATGCTGCATCACTTCTGCTGTATCCTGCCCGTCAAAGCAGTCACAGGCTAGTCCAGATTCAATAGGGTGAAAAAATAAACTTTACCTCTAGATGGAGGAAAGGGGTGTACATACAGGGAGGGCAGGAATGGAGGGTAGTCATCTCTAAGACAAGCTATCACAGGGAGACTAAATGGAGATTAAATGATATTCATATTTATAATGTGTCTATCACACATTAGTTGGGAGGATATTCCCACTTATATTCTTTGTATAATACATACAGACATAGTCTGCAATCCTAGCGCTGTGGGAGGCCAAGGTGGATGGATTGCCTGAGTTCAGGAGTTTGAGACCAGCTTGACCAAGGATGAGACTCTGTCACTATTAAAAATAGAAAAACTAGTCAAGTGTGGTGGTGGGTGCCTGTAGTCCCAGCTATTTGGGAGGCTGAGGCAAGAGGATCTTGAACCCAGGAGTTTGAGGTTGCTGTGAGCTATGATGCAACAGCACTATACCCAGTGTGGCAGAGTGAGACTCTGTTTCAAAAAAGCAAACAATCAACCCCCCCCACACACACACATATAAATATAAAAACATACAGAAGAGGTATGAAGTCTGACAATTAAGTTTGTGAATTTGCCACTGTGTGCTTACATTGGCAGCACTATACAAATAACTTGGCAAGGGTTCATAACCTTGGTATAGCAGTGTCTCACAGTTGTGTTCATCGCGACATGTGGCAGTGTCTTGCTGAGTAGTGTTCATCATTGTTGCATGTTTTTTGTGCTGTAATTCGGAGCTTGAATTTGAGCAACAAACAAACATTCATAAATTTCTTGTTAAACTTAAAGAGTGGAAGTAAAATTACGGACATGTTAGTCCACATTTATGGGAATAATGTCATAAAGAAAACAATAGTGTACAAATGGATTAAATATTTTTCTGAGGTGTGAGGAAGCACCACTGATTAAGGGAGGTCAGGGAAGCCAGGAACAAGTAGAACTGGTGAAAACATCACAAAATTTATCGAATTGTGTATCAGATTTGTTGGCTGACTCTGAGAAGCACAGCAGACCAGGTAAATAGTAATAGAAAATCCTACCTGAAAATCTTGGCTAACAAGTCATGCCTCTTGCATCACGACAATGCACCACCTTATACAGCACTGTCTATGAGGGAGATTTTAGCCAGTAAACAAATACCTGTATTGGAACATCCTCCCTACCCATCTGATCTGGCCCTCAGTGACATTTTTCTTTACTATAAGACAAAGGAAAATATTGAAAGGAAGACATTTTGATAACATTCAGGACATTAATGTTAATATGATAACAGCTTTGATGGCCATTCCAGAAAAGAGCTCCAAAATTGCTTTGAAGGGTAGACTAGGCACTGGCTTCAGTGCATAGCTTCTTAAGGGGAGTACTTCCAAGGTGACCGTAGATATTCAGCAATAAGATATGTAGCATTTTTTCTAGGAAGAGTTCATGAATTTAATTGTCAGACCACATATATATGTCAAAGCCACGTATTGGGGGAACTTCTATACTCTGCAGTTTCTCACAGAGGGATGGCATTCCCCTTTCTCTTTCATGAGGGAAAAATAAGGGAGAAATGCTTGTAGTCTCTCACCATAAACTCATTCAGTCCTCCCATAGGAAGAGGAATGTGTTTGGAAGAGGTAGTCGAGCTGGTAATACTCAGCCTTTGTTGAGTATTTGTTTCTCTCCTTTCAGAATAAACTCTCATCTAGATGTCCAAGTTCATGTCTCCCTTTAGAGGAGGCCTGCAGTCCAGCTCAGCCACAGACTGAAGGGAAAGTCTGCCTAATTCAGGATTGGGGTGTTGGGAGGTCCTTTGGGCCTGCACATTTGTGACACATTCTCCAGTCCAGAGACTGACTGACCCTGAGCTCTAATTTCTCAGTTCAGTCAGATCCTCGGGATTATCTGTAGTCTGCAGTTCCAACAGCAACACTGCTCAACACTTGTTCCTTCTTAACCAATTTTTGAAGATAAGATTCTGTTTGAAGAAAGCATTTTTCTTCCTGCTGCCATTTATTAAATATTTATTCTGTGTCAGGAACTGTCCAGTATTTTACATTTCTTAGCTGGTTCGATTCTCACAGCAACTCTGCATGACACATGTTGTTTCCCCATTTTTCTGTTCAGAAATCTGAGACCCAGTGTCCCACAGTGGCCATATGGTGACACTAGGTTTAGAGCACAAGCGGTTGACCTCTAAAACCTGTGTTCTTTCCCATTCTTCATGGTAAGCCAGCCCCAAGCATACTCTTCATTCATGTTTTTTTTTTTTTTTTAACTGATCATGCTCTTGTGTGACTTTGTTTCAGAAAGGTATTTACATCACATAATGTGATGATAATAATAACTAACATATTAAGTGCTTCCTATGTGTCAGGCCCTGCTCTACAGCTTTCCATAAATAAACTTATTTAATCTTCTAAACAATCCTGCGAGGTGGGTATTCCTGTTATTCTGTTTTCACAGGTAAGACGACCAGCCACAGTAAGGCCATGCTGTAGATTGCTGCGTGAAATGTCTTTGGGAACACTGGGAAAGTGCTATTATGCCCTAGTATCTTCTTTCTGTTCATCAATAGCTGATATTCTTGCATTAGGAAACACAGTGTGGAGAGAAAGGTTAATATTTATATACACACGCTGAGAGATAAGGCAGTGACGTAACAAATTGTTAAAGGCAGTAGGAAGGCAGTCCCCAAAGCAGGTTAGGATGGGGTGATAAGCAAGGTCTTCCGAGGGAGGGAACACCCCAAGAAAGGCAGCATCACAAAGGAAGAGGAGAGAGAAAGACATAAATTTCCTTCCACTGCAAATCTTCCCGGGCTGGCCCTGTTCCTACACTCTCACCCGATAACTCAGACTTTCCCTAGAGTTCTTAAAAGCAGGAACTATTGAGTAAGTAGCCCATCTGCAAGTATATTTCCTGCTGCTCATCTGCTTCTAGAACTGGCTGAAGTTTACTTTTTGGTACTCCGGAGACCTAGCTTCTTCTTGCCTTCTTCCAATGTGGTCTATTTAATCTCCTGTCGTGTGGGAAATTATGTTCAAAGTCTCCGTGATCCTCTGTCCATAGTAAGTTATGCATGTAGTGACAAGTACATGCCACAAGGTCTTGAGATTATATCTGCAATGTGTGGCTGCTGGCTGTTGATCAAGATAGGCTGGAAGAAAAACATTATTTTCAGGTGTGAAAAACCGTCACCTTTATCAAATAATTTTTCTTGCATTTTTCCCAAGACGTTGTAGCCTATTTAAACTTGGAAGGTTAAGTTTGTAGCATTCATTATGACTGAAAATTTAGTTCACACAATCATGATGCTCTCTTTATTAGGTGTTACCGTTAAACAATATTAAAATAAACACAATGTGGCTGGCCTTTTGTAGGCGGCACGACATGCTGACTTTGCCTGGTTTCTTAATTGCATTTATTTCCAAATACCAGTGTCACTGTCCCAGGCAATATATACTGTTTTGAGACTGTGGTTTACCTTTCGTTTTGTCCAATATAGACAATGTTTACTGGGGGTGGGGGTGGGGGGCATCTAACTTGAGTGGTTTGAAGTGTGTTGTACTTTGGATTCTCAGCTGGTGGTTTCTCCAACCCCAGCGCCTGCCTCTGCATTCTACCTTTGCCAATGGAGGATCATGGCTGCAGAAAACTCACCTAAGAACCCTGTGACAGTGCAGAAGAAGGGCCATGGAGATGTCAGAGCATACCACTCAGCTTTTGTAAATCGTGCAAAGGATCATGAAAATGACTGAAGGGAACACATCTAAAACAAAGAAGCCAGCTATGCGATCAAAGCCAACTGCCCAGCCATTACAAAAACAATGAAAAGGATAACCTTTGGTTTCGTCTTGTTAAAGAAACTGGAACGGATTGAATCACCCAGACCCAGTTTCAGGAGAAATGCCAAACACTGGTAGGGTACCTTTAAGAGATTTGATACCTTTTATATATTTTTTTGGCCTGGTGTAGTAGCCAGTGGCTCACGTCTGTAAACCTCTGGGAGACTGAGGTGCGGAGGAAATCGGTAGGGGGATCTCTTTAGCTCAGGAGTATGAGACCAGTTTGAGCAAGAGCAAGACCCCATCTCTACTAAAAATAAAAAATCAGCCAGATGTGGTAGGTGACTGTAGTCCCAGCTATTTGGGAGGCTGAGGCAGGAGAATTGCTTGAAGCCAGGAGTTTGAGGTTGCTGTGAGCTAGATTGAGGCCACGGCACTCTAGCCTGGGACACAGAGTGAGACTCTGTCTCAAAAAAAAAAAAAAAAAAAGAATATATTTTTTATAGTGGTGGACATATAAAAAATAATATTCAAGATAAATTTGAAAGCAGGAAAAACACACCGTAAACCATTACCCTAACACTTGTTTTTGCACATTTATCCTCTTTGTCTTTATATAGATGTATGTTTTCTTTCATAGTTGCAATCAGAGAATATATTTTACTAAGCTTTTAATCTTTAACATTATAGGAGAATGTACATAGCCATTTGTATCCAAATTCATTTAATACGTTCTATATTGTTTTCATAGCAAAAAACATACACATATGTATTACTTGTTTTTCTCCTGTTGAATAATGTTCTTAAAATGAATTTTTCATAAGTGAGGTTCTTGTCTCCAAAAGTCCGAACATTTGGGTGGTCTTCAATAACTTGCCATATTGCTTTCCAAAGAAGTGATGGAAATGACACTTGCCACTCTAACAATGGAAGAGTGGTAATGTAATTTTAGTCTAATAGAGGGTGCTACCATTGTTATTATATTTTCTCTTTTAATGGAGACCTTTAAAGCTGTAAGTCAAATTAGATTGTCTTTTAGGAGCTGCTGCTAAATCAACAACCTTCGTATCTTTGTTTTTAGAGAGACATGAGCTAAGGAAGAAGACCAGCTAAAAAAACCATGGGACAATTTGTACTCACTAGAGTGGTCTCCACCAGGCGACGGGTTTCTCAGAGTGACTCACGGCATTTTGTGGCAAGGGACAAACCATACAAGTGCCACTGCAGCCAGGAAGACAGGTACAGCCTTGCCAGTGTCAAGGAAGAACATGGGTAGCAGGAGAACTAAGAGTGAATGAAAATTGAATTATCTTTATTTCTAGGACTTGTCTATTGAGAAACAGCAGCGCCGGCAACCGTTTACTACCAACAAGAGGCAGTTCCCGGAGAAGAATATAAAATATGCTCTGCTCAACCCCACGAAACTCCGAGTGGCTCACAATGGCCAATTTATTATTTTTACCCTGTCCAGTGACATGGAAGGATGCATCGGGGAGCTGCTAGCCTCTACGATGAATAACTTAAGTCAGGCTGCAACATGTGAAATCATTCGGCTGACCAGGATTTATAACACTAGCTGGAGTTTTTTGCTTTCTTTTGGGTTCATGAGCGTGGTGTGGTGAGATACCACAGGAGTCCCGTGATAAGGTTACATATCTATTTCTCTTCCTTATTTTTATTTTTTTGGTATTTTCATATTATCTTATGGCCTAGTCCAAATGTCTTTCTAAGCAGGGTCCAGTCTCCTAGGGGATGGGTCTCTTCTGACTTTGAAAATTAGAACTACAGACAGATCACACTCCTAAATACTCTGTTTTTATATTCCCTTCTTCGTATACCTAGTCCCAGGTGGTTTTGACTGCCCGGCGCTGTGTGGACAGTGTTGGGCTGCGATTTATTTTGCTCAATTATTTATGTCCACTTGCTCAAATAAGAGGGCAGCAGGGCTGCAATGCAGTGACCTGCTTCCAGTCCAGCCCATTGCATTCCCCAGCTCACATGTTGGTTTGCAGGATGACCAGTGAGATTTGTAAATGCGGATGGGGCAGGTTTGTATCTGCTGCCCTTGGAAAACCTCTTTCAGGAGCTACTTGTGGCAGAGAGCTTCTCTTTCCAGGGGACGTCCAGGCACAATGCCATGGTACCAAATGGAGTCTGGCTCTTTGTTTTCCAGGTGACTCAGAGGACTGGGACGGGGGGGCAATCACAAATCCTAATCTTTATATACTACATAGATCTTTGGTCAGAAAGAGACCTCAAAAAATCATCTGTCCCAATTCCCCACCTTGGAATCCTCACTTTTCAAAGGGCCGATGATTTGCGATGTCCCTTTTCGTGTGGCTATTTGGAGACTATGTTAAAAGCCATCCTTTCCTGAGTTACTCTATGGTCCTTCCAATTCCTATTTTAACTGGGAAATTTTAATTGAATTCTTCAAGCAATTTAAAAGGAAGAAAGCACTCTCTAAGTCAGGATTTGGAGGGCAGCTGTGGTTTTTCTCTGTTGACAAACCTCCTTCTGACTTCTTGGCATCCCTGAATAAAGTCCTAGTGTCTTGAGAAGTTACTGCCTGACGACCGGTTAAATATTTTAATATTCACGGACTGGGGGGGAAGTACCACGAGCAAATCTTATGCCAGTTCCTAGAATGCTGAGGGCATTTGTAGCTCCATAAAATGTAAATGCATTCTTAATTATCTCAAGTCACTGCACGCCCAAGTAGCTCCTTTGCAAGAAAAATACAGCTTACTGATAATGAGCACGAAAATTACTAAGAGATTGGTGGGGTAAATCTCTTAAACCTCTTTTTCATTTTTTTTTCCTTCAAATTTTGATATGACTTCGCTAATTTGAATGTGTGTCCTTTCTAGGTTCTACAGATAACCTTAGAGGGATTTAGGGGGTCGAAATAACAGCAGTTTCTGCCTTGGGGGCTACCTGGAAAGATCACTGTTATCATCATGACTTATTTTATTAGATGTGTGATGCTTCTGAGGTCTTAGGAAACTCAGGTTATAACCACTAGTTGCAGAGTGATTTTATTTTATTTTATTAATTAATTAATTTTGTTTTTGCAGTTTCTGGCCAGGGTTGGGTTTGAAGAGTAGGAGAGCACCCTACTCCTCTGAGCCTCTGATCCACCCCAGAGTGATTTTATTTTTAAATGTATGGTTTATCCTTTACTTCATTTTATGGCCACAATGTCCCCACTATTTTGCCATTTTTCAATGGAAAAAGCAGAAACACAGCAGGACAAATGACTTATCTTTGGTCATTCGACCCATAAATGGGGATTGAGGGCTGGACCTCAAGTCCTCTGGCCTTCAGTCATATGCTCTTTTTCACTAAGCCTCACCGGTTTCTTTAAGCCCAGTAACAGAAGTGGTTTGAAAGCAGCATTCCCAGGCTATCAGAGCTTGGTTCACCAGAGGTGTCTCTTCACCACTCATTCTTTAATGTCACCTAACACCAAAGACCTCATTATGGGCAACACTGAACGTAGGTTTGACTGGTCTGTTGACAACATCCTGCCACACATCAGAAAATTACCCAGGCTGATCTCTCTGATATGAAGCACTTGGGTGGAGGCAGGTGGGCCCCTAATGGAGGTGCCTTCTCTCCCTTCCACCCACCATGCTGTGAGGAATGGCTGGTCAATGATTTTCATGGACATTTGTGCATAGAATGAAGATCATCCACCGTGAGTGCTGAGACCTGAGACGATGCACTAGGTCAGGCAGAAGTGTGGTATTTTGGTGCCACAGATGATGCAACTTGATCTCACGTGTGCAAGGCCCAGGCCACCACTGCCATCCCCACATGGCTGCAATCTCAGCAGGAGGGGGGTAGTGGTCACCTGTCTGCTTTGTGGCCACCTGTAGCAGGCTTGTCTGCTGGGCTTCCCAATACAGCTATTCATTCTAAGAGAAAGAGACAGAAGAACAAGGTGGCAGGTAGCCTGCTACCCAGACTCTGCCCAAGTTTCAGAGCCGAGCTGACATCTTCCCTGAAGGCTTTGAAATCTGGAGCAGTCCTTATCATGATGAGCTCTGGACAGGAGACCCGGCAGAGTAGCAGTTTTCTATTGTGGCCCTGGATGACCCTCCTCTCTTCCTCATGACCCTGTACTGTGCCTGGGCCCTTGTCACATTCTCTCTCTGTTGTCCTCCAGCTGTGATGGACCCAACATATGCCCCCTTCCTACTTTCAGCCTGGAAGCTCCCACTGCTGAGCTCCTGAGTAGTAAACCAGATTCATGATGGGAAGCTGACACCTGGGCTGGCTTCCAGGCCTGTGATCTGTGCAGTTGCAGAGAGCCCTGTGCTCAGAAGTGTTCTGCTCTTGGTTTAATGCTCTGCTGTGGCCGTCTTGAAATTCTTCGTGTTTGAACAAGGAGCCACGCATTTTCATTTTCTACTAGGCCCTACAAATTGTGTGGTTCATCCTGCCAACAAACACCATTAGCAACCTTGAGTATGAGAGCTCAGAGAAAATATAGAGACCATTGTCTGCTTCAACGGCCTTGCAGTTTACAGAGAAGGACATGGAGGGCAGTCATTGGGTGGCCAGCTTGACGTCACTCGGGAAGTCAGAGGCAGAGCTGCAGTCAGGGACACCTCCTCACACTTCTAGCTGCATGCTCTTTCTACTGCACCTCAATTTTACAACATCTCCCAACCACAGAAACAAGGTCTACCTTATGGTGGGTGTGGTGACTCTGGTACATTTTTTTTTTCAGTCACCTTTGTTTCACTTTTGCTTTGGCTATAGGGCCAGGAATGGATGTCTTGCCCTAGAGAAAACACCTCTCAAAAGCTTGGCAACAGCAAATAATGGAGAGCTTTAGCCTCTGATCAATATTTCAACCTCAGTGTCAAAATCACATTTTGTCTTGATAAAGGAAAAGTGTGGATTATTACTAACAATCAAATCAGTGATGCTGGTGAATAGTTGGTTTCAGACTCATACTTGCCCAACTATGCATGGGGCTCGGATGGACCCTCTGAGGACACCATTCTCAGTAAGATAGTCATGTGCTATCTTGTGTGGGAATTTGGCACAACATAAATGTGCCCTTAGCAATGTGTCCCGCAGGTCATGTTGTCTGTCATGTGAAGAAGAGGAGTTGAGAACCGAGGAGCTATTAAACGTTCACTCCTCCAGATTTTCCAAGACTTATGTTAAGCCAGATCAGAAGAAAGCCATTTATTTGGATTGCATCACACTAACCCCTTAAATTGAATTGTCTGTACAGATGTAATTTCACAGTACGTCCAGATTACTTACTGAGAACTGATTTGAGACACCTATAGGTCCAGGATCTTTGCACTTTGGGTGGCATCGCTATTGAAGACCTTGTACTGTAGTAGGTCATGCAAGGATTTTCTTTTAAGATTCTTATGATGAATTCTTTCCAAATTGAGCCCCGTGGCAAGGTTTTTCTCCTGGTAAAATGGTAGGCATTGGGAACTGTTTAACCCACTGCATTTCTTTCATTGATTGCTCTGGCTGATAGAAAATGTAAATGCTCAGAAGTTTCCTTTTTTTTTTTTTTCTGAGACAGGGTCACCCAGGTAGAGTGCAGTGGTGTCATTATAGCTCACAGCTAGCTCTAACTCCTGGCTTTAAGCCATCACCCTCCTGCCTCAGCCTTCCAAGTGGATGGGACTATAGGCAAAGCACCACCACACAAGCTAATTTTTCTATTATATATTTTTTTCTGTAGAGTGAGGGTCTCACTCTTGCTCAGCCTTGTCTCAAACTCCTGACTTCAAGTGATTCTCCCACCTTGGTCTCCTAAAATGCTAGATTATAAGTGTGAGCCACTGCGCCTGGCCAGAATTAGGATTTTTTGTTTTTGGTTGCCCATTCCTTCATTTGCATTTTAATAAATGTTTCCCTTTACTGCTTGTTCTTTTAAGAAAAAGATATTGAAACATGCAAAGAAGAATGTAATAAACACTAGTATTCCCACTTCCCATAATTAACATCTTATTGTATTGGTTTTGGTAATTACTTTTTAAGAAGTAAAGCACCATCGTTTAGCTAATGTCCTATCCCCATCACCCCAGTCCTGGACTACTCTATTCCCAGGGCAAATTGCTAAAATCAATTTGCAGTATATATTGGAGTCTGTTTTCTATACTTTTGCACATAAATCTGTGCATTTATTAAAAACATTTTTGTGCTGAGCAGGTAGAGTAAGCTCTTCAGAATTTTTGATGTTCAGATTCCAGCTGACAAAAGTCTTACACATGTGGCATTAAATATTTTCCATGTTGAATATACAGTTTCCAGAAGTTTAGTAATTCTGTAATATACAGAGGGTTCCAAAAATGTATGCACATTTTAAGAAAGGAAAAGAACTATATTTTTTTCTCTGTTTTTTTTTTTTTTTTTTTTTTTTTTTTATTGTTAAATCATAGCTTTGTACATTAGTGCAATCAAGGGGTACAATGTGCTGGTTTCATATACAATCTGAAATATTCTCATCAAACTGT
>CAUYPK010103597.1:0-11491 GCA_963574355.1 Loris lydekkerianus
AAGTGTGATTCCACCAATCACCCTCCCTCCGCCCATCCTCTCCCCTCCCCTCCTTCTCTCCCTTCCCCATATTCTTAGGTTATAAGTGGGTTATAGCTTTCATATGAAAGCCATAAATTAGTTTCATAGTAGGGCTGAGTACGTTGGATACTTTTTCTTCCATTCTTGAGATACTTTACTAAGAAGAATATGTTCCAGCTCCATCCATGTAAATATGAAAGAGGTAAAGCAATATGTATATTTAAGTATTACCTTTTTTGTTTTCTTTTTGGTTATTTTTCTATTTTCCTCATCTTTTCCTCATGACTCTCTTAGACAACTAACCATGTTATCCTTTCTTTCTTTTTTTATTTTTTTGAACAGAGTATTTCTCTGGGTCCTGGGATGGAGGGTCATGGCATTGGCCTGGCTCACCCTGTGTTTCGGTGGCCCTCCCACTTCAGTCTCCAGAGTGGCTGGGTCTGAAGTCTACCCACCATGGCACACAGCTGATTTTGTGTATTTTTGGCGGAGGTAGGGTCTCACTCTTCTTCAGGCTTGTCTCAAGGCCCTGACCTCAGGTGATCCTCCTGCCCTGGCCCCCAAGAATGCTGGGATTATTGGTGTGAGCCACTGCCCCCAGCCTATTACTATTGTAATGATAACTATTTTATTCTTTCTCTCCCTGCTGTCTTCTTTTCTCTTCCTTTTGTTCCTGTACCAAAGATCATTTCAACATCAAAGTACAGAGATGAGGAAGTGAGAGAAGTAAGGAAGGGGAAGGAATGAGGAAGTGAGAGAAGTAAGTAGGAAAGGAAATGAAGAAGAAGTAGCCACACACGAAGAGGAACCAACAAAAAAATTCTGGCAACATGAAAAATCAGAGCAGTTCAACTCCCCAAAGGGATCGTAACACATCTTTCACAGGTAAACCCATGTATAAGGAAATCTGGAGGCATCATGTTACCAGACTTTAGGTTATATAACAAGTGATCAAAATAGGATGGTATTGGCATAAAAATAAAAGACCTAGATCTATGGAACAGAATAGAGAACCTAGAGATGAAGTCAGCCTCATATTGGCATCTGAACTTTGATAAACCAAACAAAGGTATACACTGGGGGAAAATATCTCTATGTAGTAAATGTTGTTAGGAGAACAAGTTAGCCACATGTAAAAGAATTAAACTATATTCACTCCTTTCTACACTGACACAATTAATTCACACTGTAGAAAAGAGTTAAATCTAAGACACAAAACTATAAAAATGCTGGAACAAAGTGTGGGGAAAATTCTTTATGATAGTGGCCTGAGGAAAGATTTTTTGAAGAATACCCCATTATCAATTGCAGCAATAACACAAATAAATAAATGGGGCTTGAATACACCCTTTATTGGAAAGAAATATGTGGAATCCTCAAAAACTAAAAGTAGACATTGTATTTGATTTCACTATTCCATTACTCAGTATCTACCAAGAAGGAAAAAAAAAAATTATTTTACCATAACAATGTTTGCACTTGAATGCTTATAGCAATTCAATTCATAATCACAAATATGTGGAAACAAACCACATGCTCATCACATGCACATATACCATATACATGTACATATACCACATGCACATATACCATATACATGTGGTATATGTATTGCATGGAATACTATTCAGCCGTAAAAAATGAGATTTCATACCTTTTGTGTTTATATGGATGGAGATGAAGAAAATTCTCCTTCATAAATCATCTCAGGAATGGAAAAGCAAACATCCCAAGTACTCAATACTAATTTTTTTATTAAATAATAACTGTTGTCATTAATGCATTTATGGGGTTCAGTGTACCGATTTGATATACAATGTGAAATGCTTACATCAAACTGACTAACATATCTGTCAACTTGCTTATTTATTTGTTGTGGTAAGACAATTATACTCTTTTCTTAATAGTTTTGAAATGTACCATTGCATTATGCACATTAGGTGAGATCCTCCCTAATACCTTCCCTCCTCCCGGCCTGACCCCTTCCCTCCCCTCTCTCTCCTCTTCCTTTCTTCCTTCTGGACTATAGTTATGGTTTGCCATTCATATGAATGTGTAGATGGTTATATATTGAATTCATAGTAGTATTGAGCACATTGGATACTTTCCCCCCCATTCTTGAGATACTTTACTATGAAGAATATGTTCAATTCCATTCAGGTAAACATAAAAGATGTGAATCCATCTTTTTAATGGCTGCATAGTATTCCACAGTGTACATATACCATAATTTGTTAATCCATTCATGGATCAATAGGCACCTGGGCTGTTTCCATGTCTTGGCAATCATGAATTGGACTACAATAAACATTCTGGTGCAAATGTCTTTGTTGTAAAATGATTTTTGGTCATCTGGGTATATACCTAGTAAAGGAGTTACAGGATCAAATGGTAGGTATACTTTTAGTTCCTTGAGTATTCTCCAAACTTCTTTCCAAAAGGGTCATATTAGCTTGCATTTCCACTAGCAGTGTAGAAGTGTTCCCTTCTCTCCGCATCCACACCTGTAGTTTTTGGATTTTGTTATGTGGGCTACTCTTACTGGAGTTAGATGATATCCTAAAGTGGTTTTGATTTGCATTTCTGTGATGATTAAGGATGATGAGCATTTTTTTTTTTCATGTGTTTGTAGGCCATGCACCTGTCTTCTTCAAAGTTTCTGTTCAAGCCTCTTGCCCACATAGAAATGGGGTTATTTTTTCTGTTTATGTGGATGGAATAGAAGAAAATTCTCTGTAGTAAAGCATCTCAGGAATGGAAAAACAAGCGTCCCATGTACTCGATACTAATTTTAAAGTAGATGAACAACTACAGGCCCACATGTAAGAAAAAACATAGTCAAGTTAAAGAAGGGAAGAGGGGGTAAGGGGGAAGAGGCTCAGGAAGCTCCTGCACAGTGTGTACAGTGTATGGCACACCTCCTGAGTGAAGGGGCTCATATACCACCCAGACTCACAAATGCAAACTATGTAACCTAATCATAGGCACCCTTTTATATAGAATCTGATTCGATGCTTGTGGGAGCCCTATGAGCACTGACAGATATTATCCCCATTTTTCATATGTGGGAACTTAAGGCTTAGACAATTTAGGAACCTGGTAAAGATCACCCAGCCAGGAGAGGCTGGGTCTAGAACTTGAACCCAGGCCTGTGTCACTGCAGAGTTCATACCTTATATTATGTGCTTCCCGGGGCTCTGTCTTGGTTCCAGAATTCACTAAAGTGGTCAACATGTAGTCCCTGGGTGCCACCATTCCCGAGCTCTTATATTAATTCTCCAGGATTGTCAAAACAGATATCACACACTGCATGGCTAAAACAATGGAAATGTACTGCCACACACTTTGGGAGGCTGGAAGCCCAAATCAAAGTGTTGGCAGGGCAGTGCTCCTTTGAAGCCTGCAGGAGTATGTCTACATATGTATCGTACTCAGTGAACCATAACAAAATACTAGAGACAGGCTGGCTTAAGTGAGAGAAAGTTGTTTTCTCACAGTTTTGGAGGCTGGAAGATCAGGCCAACTCAATTCCTAGAGAGGTTTGCAGAAGGCTGCCTTCTGTCCACATCCTCATGTGACCTCTCCTCAGTGTGTGTGCATGGACAGAGCTCGTTCACTTGGTCTTTGGAGACTCTCCCATAAGGACACTAGTCCTGTTGGATTGGGCCTCACACTTATGACCTCATTTACTCTCACTTCATAAAGGCGTCATCTCCAAATACAGTGTTAAAAGTTCAACATGTGAACTTGTGGGGAAACACAAGTATTCAGTTTGTAACAAGGGCAGCCCTTCCTGGCCCCTTCCTTGGTCTGGTGCTTGCTGGCAGTCTTCCGTGACCCTTTTCTTGCACCTGCGTCAGTCCAACCTTTCTCTTCACACGCATGCTCCCCGTGTCTCTCCACAACAGCTGCGCTCTGGGCATGTCTGTGTGTAAATTTCCCCTTTTCACAAGGACACTGTCAGATGGGAGTAGGGCCCAGCCTAATGACCTCATCTTAACACGACTATCTGAAAAGACTGTTTGCAAACACGTCCGCCTTCTGAGGTGCTGGGTTTAGGGCTCTGACATGCCTTTTCTGAGGAACACAGTTCCATCCATTACAGCCCCGCACCCCTGGCAAGAACATGTCCCCCTAACTGGGGGACCCAGATTTTGGCAAATAGTCTGTAACCTCACCTCACAAGTATCCTGGGGAACAATGCCTTGGTGTCTTTTTCTTCTTTGTTAATAAATACTGCCAGATGAATCTTAAATAAAATAAACCTTGGAAAAGTCCTGAAAAAATCTCTCAAGTAGTTATGAAAATACTGTGTGCGTGGGTCTCCTCTGTGGGGAGGAAGAATTAGACCTTGAAGGCTTCACACAGGTAAAAGTGCCTCCTCACTTCTGCCGTGTTCTGTTCCGTAGAAGCAGGTCACTGGGAGCAGCCCATGCTCCAGGGAGGCGTCACCCACTGACACACACATGAGGAGGGAGAGGCCTTTGGGAACCACTTTAGAAGCTGCTGCCTACATTTCTGCACTTAGCATGTGCTAGGAATAGGTTTTCTTGACCTAGGATCTCATTGAATTCATGCTTTCATTTAGGGAGGGGAAGGAAACTGAAGGTTAGGCAGTTTAACCTGCTTTATTCTCCACTAGAAGCAGACTTGATTCCAGGATTGCTTCTAATTCATTATACTAAGCTGCCTTCCCAGAAAGAAAAATTTTGGATGCATTTCATTAGAAAGAAAAGTTATGTGCTTCTCTTCCTTGTTCTTGATGAGAAAACACTCATGTTTCCTGTTTCCCCAGGTATCTGCAGTGCTCTGGTCAAGAGTCCTGGGGCACATGGCCCTGGAGTTAAGAATTCCGGAAACCACACTTTTCTGGAGGGGATCCGAGGAGGTGCTGTCTTGTTTCATGTGACCAAGAAGCCAGGAGTAGCTCCAGAAGCTGACCTGGAGAAGCTGTTGTGGAGCTTTGGCCTTGAGTCAGGCCACATAAAAATGTTTGAAGTCTCTGGGGATGAGCAATCTCCAAGGTGGGTCGGCCTCCAGGAGAAATTGAAGCAGAGAGTCCATGTGCCCAATCTGGCCTCCCTGAGGATTGAGAACCTGACCCTTGAGGACAGTGGGCAGTACCGAGCTGATGCCACGTTAACTGGAGGAATAGGATTTGTCCAGGTTTTCCACCTCATGGTGTATGGTGAGTGACAGCCCTTCCCTCCATCCCAGGCCTTACCTGCTTAATTGGTCACTTGTGCAGGATCCATTAAGACACAGTCTTCAGACTCTACTGTCCCCCCAGAAAACAGGGCAAGTGAGGGTACCAGAGATGGAGAGCAGAGCTGAGAGATTCATACCACAGAGAAAATCACTTCAGTGTTTTGGGAGAGGAAATGGAAATTGGGTGAATAGCAATTTTTCCAATAACATCAATCATCCTTTATATGAATAGTGTTTCTTAATTTGTGTATTAGTTTTCTATTATTGCCAGAACAAAGTACTGTGGCTTAATCAGTGGCTTAAAACAACAGAAATGTTCTATTTCACTGTGCTGGAGGTCTGAGGTGTGACGCAGCTTTCACTGCAATCAAAGTGTTGGCAGGCTGCGTCGTTTCTGGAGGCTCCAGGTGAGAGTCTATTTTAGGCCCTTTTCACCTGCTGGTGGCTGTCTATCTCTTTGAGCTGTGGCCACTTTTCCCCATCTTTAAAGCCAGCTGAGGTGGTTCGAGTCCTTCTCATACTGCACCCCTCTCACCTTCTGTCCTTCCTTCATTCACTTTTAAAGATCTTTGTGGTTACATTGGGCACATCTGGATAAATCAGTATAATTTCCATATTTTGAAGATTAGCTGAAGCTGATTGGTAGCTTATTTCTATCTGCTACCTTAATTCCCCTTTCCATATAACCGAGCCTACTCCCAAGTTCCCAGGACCAGAAAATGGACATCTCTGGGGTCTGTATTCTGCCTTCCAAATTTGAGAGTCCACACATATGGAGTCCTCTCTGGCCCTCTCCTCTCAGCTCCAGCCCCTCACTCACACAGGGCTCTGCTAATCCAGTTCTGGAATCCTGTATAGGTGTAGAATGTTTACATACAACACTTCTTAGGACACTGTTAATCTGAGTCTTTCTTTCCCTAATGTTTCCCTTTGCGTAGGGACATATCCTGCTATGGAGAGAGTGGGTTTCCAATTTTAAGTCCCGTGTGACTTCTAAGACTGGCTTGTAAATCTGGCTTCTATTCTTGTCTGTGCCACAAACTCAGGGCATGTTCTCACCACACATGGAGATGTTGCTCCTATTGCTTCCAGTGCCTCTCCCACAAATCTGTCTACTTTGGGGAGTGTGGGGCTGTCTTTGGCCTGCCAGAGCTGGCCTGAAGTCCTGCCCACAGGCCTGTGCAGTCCCAGACCTCCTGTCATCTTGAGATGAGGAGTAGGACCCCGGGGCAGGACAAGTCCTCTGTCCCAGACTTCTTCCCCTTCCAGGAAAAACCAAAATTTATTAGAAATAATGGGCCTTGAATAGGTGGAGTTCAGCTTTGTTTTTGTGGGGAGATTTTTAAAGACTTGTTCAATCTAGAAAAACCATGTAGAGCTGAGCTCAGGGATTCCCCTTCTTCTCGTCATCAACTCAGTATTTAGCTTTAGGAAAACTGAGTTTTATTTGTAAAACACACCCACTTTACTTAGAGGGTGTCTGCCATGACTTCAGTGAGGAAATGAGGAGAGAGACGAGTGTGTAGTGTTCTCCACATGTAACATTCTTTTCTTTGTCCCCTCCTGCCTCAGAGCCAGTGCCCCATCCCCACATCCAGGCTGGGTCACTGTCCCTCACCTCAGACTGGTGCAATGCCACTCTGGAGTGCAATGTCATTCTGAAGAATAGGACTTCAGGGACCACAGAAGATCTGAAGGTGACCTGGAAGAGCAGGGAGCTGGAGCAGAGAGGGACACCAGGACCAGCCCTCAACTCCTGGACCCTGGCTGTGAGCCTGCCCCGAAACCAGCTCAATGCCAGCTTTACCTGTGTGATCAGCAACCGGGTGGACCAGAAAACTGCCACCAAAGACCTTAGGGACATCTGTGCCCAAAGTAAGTGGGGAGGGGCATCAAGGGCTCTAGCAGCACTGGGGCCTGTGCTTCTGGGCTATTCTCTGCTGTGTGTGGTAGCACCGCTGTCCCCCTACTCTCAGTGTGACAGTTACCTTGCCTTTCACTGTCTCTCCCATCCATGCCCTCCTCTCCCACCCAACCGCCATGTCCCTGCTGGTCCTGGCAGTAGCCTTCCTGTAGCTCTCCCATCCCATCTGTCCTCTACTGGATGTCCAGCGTGGGCTCTGGGAGAGGAGGTGGGATTGTGTTATTGTTTGTGTCCTCTGTGGGAACTTGATCCCGACCCCCACCCTCAGTAAGATTCAGAGGTTAGATATTCCTTCACCCCCATTGCTGGCTGCAGTTCCCCTGAATGTGTCCTGCCATTGCAAGAGTCTGAGCGCTGGACGTGCTGTGTGCTCTCCCATCAGCTTCCCAAGTCCCATGTCCTCCCCTTCCTGACTTCCTCTCACTGAAGGATCCCGGAGGGAGGCTTCATGGGGTAAAGACCAGTCAGTGGCACAGGGCCCCTTGCCTAAAGGACTTGGCCTAAAGTCCCGCATTAGTAAGTCTGCACTGGGCTCCCTGCTTTCGTTCTGTGCAGGGCTCTGCAAGGGATGTGGCCCATCCTGTCCTTACGACCCCCCTGAGGGAGCTGTTTGGGGCCACCACACTGAGCAGTGATGATGTGCTTGTGTCCTGTCTTCTTCGTAGACTGGACAGCCTTGAGGCCAAGGCCATGTCTTGTTTCCCTTTGAATCCCTTTGCCACACCAGCTTCTGGCAAAGTTTGCTCACAGTATTCATAGAACAAGGGAATGATGGGGCCCCTGTGTGCAGCCCTGTCCTCTTAAACTTTCCTCCAGGAGCCACGGGAAGATCTGCGTAACTGCCTGTGACCTCCTCTTCTGATCCCGTTGTGGAATCTCAGCTAATGGCTAACTCTTGGCATGGGCACAAGACTATCGGGGCACAGATGCCTACCTTCCTTTGACCTTGCTCCCTGCCATTACTCCCACCACAGTGGGGCATTGCAACTCTATTTTCTAAACATGGTACTCCCCATTCCTGGAGTGACCCCCTTGGATATCTGGAAACTTTTACTTCCCCTTGAAAACTCAGTCTGCCAGCTCCTCCTCTGGGGAGACTCCTCCCAAACATGGAGCACAGGGTGTGAACCCTACTGCAGTGGGTGCCTCTGTCTGGAGGTTGACATTTTCTCTCTTCCCTCCTAGTGCTGATATGCTTTACACACCTTCTTGTTCGTCTCAGTATCCCTGGCACAAGCAGCAGCTCAGTGACTGGCTGAATGAATGGACCTGCCCTGCTCCTCCGTCTTCAGCTTCTGTGCCAGACCCCTTTGCATTTATCCACCTGCTTCTCCCTCTGTCTCCTCTTGAAAATGGGTATCTCAGGTTCTCTCTTGCC
Organism: Loris lydekkerianus; assembly: GCA_963574355.1. Taxonomy (NCBI): domain Eukaryota; kingdom Metazoa; phylum Chordata; class Mammalia; order Primates; family Lorisidae; genus Loris; species Loris lydekkerianus. The sequence continues at coordinate 8,532 of CAUYPK010103597.1, forward strand.
TTAATCTTGCTCATTCTTTGTTTGAGAAAATTAGGTTCAGGTGGATGGGACATGGATAGGCTGCGGCCAGGCATCCTAGGAGCTACTGTGGTTTTGATGCTAATCCTGGGAGTTGGATTATACCTTTGGAAGACACATGGGAAGAAGAGGAAGAAGAAGTTGGAACCTGGAATAGGCAGGTTGCACTTCTCTTTCCAGGTCCAGATACCCCACCTTGTCCACTAGAACCTCAGTTCCCTTCCTCCTGAATTTGGGTGCCAGGAGGGTCTTCTGTAGAGGGGAAGGTGTGTGTTGCTGTGGCCTTGGGGTTCATGGCAGTGGGAGGGACATAGATCTCCAAAGCACAGATTTCAGCTTGGTCTGTGTGTGACTCAGGTGCAGGATTGCAGGAGGAGCACAGGGCTGGTGACATCCACTATGCAGACCTGATGGAGCAGGAACCTCAGGTGGGTATGAACAAGGTTGGGGTCACTAACCATCCTGGGTACTCCTAGGTCCCTCAGTGCTCAGCTCTAGGCTTCTAAACTTAGACATCTACCACTTCTGTCCCCACTGCCTGTTCATCTATTTCTGGACAATCAACAGTATTCACTAACACAATTTGTAACTGGTGTCAATGTAATGCTGGGTGCTTTGGGGAATTTCGTAAGCACAGCAGTTCACTGGGCACTAGTTCTGTGGTCCCTCTGGGTTGCTTGACCCTCAGCTGCTCCAGGGCCTCTCTGTCTTTCATTCTAGGGCATCGGTGAGGTGCGTGTGCAAGAAAAGGGGCCTCTCAATACTGTTTATAGTGAGGTCTGTAACCCAGGCCAGATCGTCAAGAAGAATTAATTGGAGGCAGTGGGAGAATCCAGTATCTCTGAGCCTGAAGCCTGCAGATACCTGAGTCTCCAAGCTCCAGTCCAGTACCAGCTGTCTCTCATCTGTGTTACCCTGACTTGGCAGCCACACACTCTATGGGTGCTCAGGGCCTGGCTACATTCTGCGACATCTCCCAAACTGCCCTCACATCCAGGATCCTCACACCTCCTGGGTGAAGGCTCTTTGCCTGTCCTCCACAAGGATCCTACACTTGTGCAAAAACTTTCTCAAGGGGACCCTGTCTGATTGTGCAGGTGGCAAGTCTCCTCCATCTCTGTGTGTCACTAGTGTGCGTAATTCCACAAACACGAGCCAGGTGCAGGAACTGGGCAGGGCAGTGGACTGTGCCATGGAGGAGGGAATGAAGACCTGGGCTCTGGGGACTGAGTTGGAGTCAAAAGCGGCAGCATGGTGGGACCACCGAGGGGCTGTCCTGAGGCTTCCTTGCCTATGTGTGCTGAGCAGTCTGTGCGTTTGGGGGATGGTCAGGGCACATTCCATATCTTAACGCAAGGTGCCTTCATTTTTACCCAGGCTATTCTGAACCTAAGCTTCAGCCTTAGTCCATGGACTTATCTTCCTGTAGAGTGAAAAGAGAAATTTCCCTTCTCCCCAGCCTTCTGTTTCTCAGAGAATGACCTTAAGAGACCAAAGTTGTGGGCAGCGCCTGTGGCTCAAAGGGGTAGGGTGCTGGCCCCATGTGCCACAGGTAGTGGGTTCAGATCCAGCCCTGGCCAAAAACTGCAAATAAATAAATAGAGGGAGACCAAAGTTGGGGGTTGTCTTAGGAAAACAGCTCAGGTCTTCCCCTGGCCTGGGATGGGAGCATTTGGAGGTAAAAGTGATGCTGAGCGTTCCCCACCCTTCTTGGTGGGTGCTGCCTTGGGGTCTGACAGCAAAACTATTGGGAAGTTCTGAGCCAGCTCTCTGGCTTCTCGTCCTGCCTGCAGACCCTGTTGTTCTGCTGGCTGCATACCCTGTATCAACCTCTTCTTTTCTCCCTGCATCCCTGCACCTGAAACAACAGTTTTCTCTCCCTGTTCCTCACCTTCACCCCTGCCTGTTGAAATGCTACCATCCTGTCCAAAGTCCAAAGCCCCCCTCCCAGGATACAGTTCATGGAGGCCATCTGAATTCTGAAGTTTTAGAAATTATCTCCCCGATTGGATCTTTCTGAACACTTTGAACATTATGGAAGGAAGGCACCTACTGAAGACTTCCTGGGTTGCAGCCATGACCCTTCCTGCAGGGTGACCTGGCTCTGCACAGCACAATGCTCTGGTCTGGATGGGTGGAGAGGAACTCAGGCACCCAGGGCAGGTGTTACATGTGTGTTCAGCTCTTGGTGACAGGGGAGCCAGCATGGGCAGTCTGCTCTTAAACAGCTCCTGGCAGAAGGCAAGCTACAGAGGAGGTTCTCACAAGCAGAGGGTCCTGTGCACATTTAAACCCAGGGGGACAAGAGTGGCATAAGCATGACATCACTGTGCACAGTTACGTATCACAGAAAAACAGTGACTTCTGGCAGCCCGTGGGTGAGAAAGCCCAAACAATTTTGTCTGGCCCTGCAGGCTCCCTCAGGAGGGTAATGGGGCTGGGGGAAAACAGAGCTGAGGAGATGAGCACTTTTGGTGTGGAGGGCCTGGGCTGCTCTTGAACTCCTGAGCTCAGGGAACCTCCTGCCTCAGCCTTCCAGAGTGCTGGGATAGATAGGCGTGGGCCATCTTGCTTGGCCTGGTGATTCCATAATATTATAATGGAGCTGAAAAACTCCTATTGCCTGGTAACATCATAGCCATCACAACACCATGGTGCAGTGTATTGCTTACGTGTTTGTGTTGATGCTGGTGTAAACAAACCCACCACACTGCCAGTCATTTAAAAGTCTAGCGTGATGTGTTCGATAACCTAATCACACCGGCAACCGTGAGTACAAGCAGCACTGAGACTGCAAACTGGAAAGGCCTTACCTGTGAACTGTTTTGGTGTTCTTGGACTTGGCACTCAGTTGAGCTGCCTTGGGAAGAGCTTGAGCAGAAGTGTGGAGAACATTGGGCATTGTCTGGGGCCCCAAAAGGAGCCACTGAGCTGGGCTCAGT
>CAUYPK010103598.1:0-12659 GCA_963574355.1 Loris lydekkerianus
ACCATTTGACACATTTTCATCACACTGGTTAACATAGCCTTCCTGGCATTTTCTTAATTACTGTGTTAAGACATTTATATTCTACATTTACTAAGTTTCACATGTACCCTTGTAAGATGCACCATAGGTGTAATCCCACCAATCCCCCTCCCCTCCTTTTACCCCTTCCCCATATTCTTAGGTTATAACTAGGTTATAGCTTTCATATGAAAGCCATAAATTAGATTCATAGTAGGACTGAGTACATTGGATACTTTTTTTTCCATTCTTGAGATACTTTACTAAGAAGAGTATGTTCCAGCTCCATCCATGTAAATATGAAAGAGGTAAAGTCTCCATCTTTCTTTAAGGTTGCATAATATTCCATGGTGTACATTACCACAATTTATTAATCCATTCAGGGATAGATGGGCACTTGGGCTTTTTCCATGACTTAGCAAATATGAATTGGGTTACAAGAAACATTCTGGTACAAATATCTTTGTTATAATGTGATTTTTGGTCTTCTGGGTATATACCTGGTAGAAGAATTATAGGATTGAATGGCAGATCTATCTTTAAATCTCTAAGTGCTCTCCAAACATCTTTTCAAAAGGAATGTATTAATTTGCATTCCCACCAGCAGTGTAGAAGTGTTCCCTTCTCTCCACATCCACGCCAACATCTCTGGTCTTGGGATTTTGTGATATAGGCTAATCTTACTGAAGATAGATGATATCTCAAAGTAGTTTTGATTTGCATTTCTCTGATGATTAAAGATGATGAGTATATTTCCATATGTCTGTAGGCTGTGCACCTGTCTTCTTCAGAGAAGTTTCTCTTCAAATCCCTTGGCCAGCCTGCGATGGGATCACTTGTTCTTTTCTTGCTTATACATTTGAGGTCTCTGTGGATTCTGGTTATTAAACCTTTGTTGAAGACATAACCTGCAAATATCTTCTCCCATTCTGAGGGCTGTTTGCTTGCTTTACTTATTGTGTTCTTGGCTGTGCAGAAGCTTTTTAGTTTAATCAGGTCCCAGTAGTGTATTTTTGAAGCTGCCTCAATTGCCCCAGGGGTCCTCCTCATAAAATATTCACCTAGACTGATTTTTTCAAGGGTTTTCCCTGCACACTTTTCTAGTATTTTTATAGTTTCATGTCTTAAGTTTAAATCTTTAATCCAGTGAGAGTCTATCTCTCCATTTGTCTTCCTCTTTGAGAGTTTGGGAGCATTCAAAAGCTTTGTCTTCAATGTCAGAAATCTTTTCTTCTGCTTGCTCCACTCTGTTAGTGAGGGATTCTACTGTATTTTTCAGATCTTTGAGGACTGCAAATTCTTGCTTCAATGTGTCAAAATCTTTGGTGGTTTTCTTTTTTTTTTTTTTTTTTCATTTTATTTTATTTATTTATTTATTTTTTTAATTATTAAATCATAGCTGTGTACATTAGTGCAATCACCTGTATCCATTCTAAAATGCACCATAGATGTGACAAAACCATCTTTGGTGGTTTTGTCTTTAAATTTGTTGAATTCTTGAGACAACTTTTGAATTTCTCCTCAAATTTCTTATTCCAAATTTTTCTTCATTCTATTAATCTTGTTTGCAATCCAAATTCTGAATTTGATTTCTGACATCTCAGCCATCTGTTTGTGAATGGGATCTTCAGTCACATCTGGCATATCTTTCCTTGGGAAAGTTGATCTACTCTGGTTATTCATGTTACCAGAGTTTTTCCACTGATTCCACCCCATAATTAGTTCACATCATTTGACTTTTCCCCTGGAGCTTTGCAGAGGACCCGTACAATGCTACAGCCTGAGAAACAGGGGACCTGTTTGGTGCGGTGGGGCTACGTGATTCTGTATTGTTTTCAGCTGGTCTCTGTCCGACCCTAGTGAAACAGTTACTCTGGGTTGAAATCTCAGCTGTGCAGAAATACTAGCAAGTAAGTCACCCCACCCCCACCCCCCCATAGGCAATAATTAGTAAAGGAAAATCAAACCATCCTATAACCACACACCCTGGGCACCACTTGGATAGTCCTTGGGTGATTGGCTCAGTTCAAACGATCCAAATCAATTGTCTCACTTAGCACCTGTCTCAGCTGGGAGAGTTTAAAAGGTCTCTGGCAACTAGATCACAGGGGTCTGTTGACAACTCAAATATGACTTGCTCCGGTGCTCTGTGAGGTCAGGAGTACCCACCCAGGAAATAGATTTGCCTGGGAAAGTTGATGCCTCCTCCCCACCTTGCACCTCTGTCACACCCAGTCACTGATAATCCCCCAGGACTGTGACCCAGTTGCCGCCAATGAGCAGATACTCTAGGGGTTTGCACCTTCCTGAATCACAAGGAAATCTATGTCTCCTCAGCGAGGCCACTTCTCTCTGCCTCTATCCCACAGGGAGAGGTGAGGCCTGACAACCTCGGGCATTTGATGGAGGTTGGGGGTATTCACTCAGTTCCAGCCCCGCCCCTGATTGATTTTACTGACAGAACAGGACAACTTTGTGGAATTTGTTTCTGTCTTGGCTAAATTCCCCTGAAGAAGAGAAGCTGTGTTGAGTTCACAGAACCTGCACCTCAGGCCCTGTCTTTGCTGTGGCCTGGTAGTTTGTATTAGTAAGCACTGTTAGCTGTCAATTCTAGCCTCCTGCCCACCTTTGTCTGGGCTGATGATTCTCTGGCAGCTGAGTGCGTCTTAGACTCAGTAAAGCAGTCCTCTGGGTCAGCCCTGTTCTGGGAATCTCCTGGCCCTGCATGTGTGTTTTCTAGTCCCCGCGCTCCACCCAGGCCAGTACCGCCTCAGGCAAACCCTTTACTCATGGGGCCTATTTTTCCATCCCAGATCTGTTCCACTGGTGGTTGCCACCTGAAAAGATACCCAGCCTCCTCTGGTTACCCGGAGAGACAGGGGGTGTGACTCCAGAATATCCAGGGGTGAGCCCTATTGTTGCCAAAAATGGCTGCTGCTCTGCGCCTCACGGCACTACTTCTCTGGTGTGGTTCCCTCTCAGCTGACTGTCTTCTCCTCACTTCTGTGCTGCAGAATCAGCACTGACCAGCTGCAGTTGAGGCCCTGTCCACACCCCTCAAGAAATCACCCAAGAATCTGGACTCCTGGGGTACAGGCCTCCGGACCTCAGAGTGAGAGTGGAAGGGAGTGCTGGGAGCTCAGAATTGTAGGTAGAGAATATATACAGTTTTACACAGTTTTATGCCTGGCAGGAGAGTGCCATGGCACCCTAGTAGGGGAAGTAGGTCCAGTTTTTAGAGGGTCTCTCCCATTGAGTATAATGGGAGGACTTTTGAACTCTGCTTGTTTGTTTATGGAGTACTCCAAGCTGTTCTCATGGGGGAGGAGACTCCCGTCTGCTTGGTGATGGATTTTGTACCTTTTGTTTGTATCCTTGGGGTCGCAGCTTGCCTCAGCAAGGTTGATGTGTGTTCTTCAACCTCCTCTCTTGGTGCAGCTCTAATCCACCAGGTTACTTGTAAATTTCTGTCCTTTAACTCTCCTTCTGGACGGGAGCCTCTGTGGAAAGCTGGCTTCAGTCAGCCATCTTGTCTCCACCTTCTGGTGCCCTTTTTGAAAAACAATTGATCATACATGTTGTGTTTATTCCTGAGCTCTTGTCTACATGTGTGTACTTACTCCAGCATAACCCATTACAAATTGAGGATTACTCCTTATCTGAGATTCACAGGATAAGAAGTGCTTCAAAATTTGTTGTTGTTTTTTTTTTTTTCAAATATCGGAACATTTGCATTATACTTATTTGTTGAACATCGCAAATCTGAAAATCCAAAATGTGAAGGGCTCCAATGAACATTTCCTTTTACCATCATGCCAGTGCTCAAAAAGTTTCAGGTTTGGGATTTTTTTACTTTGGACGTTCAATCTGTACCATGTGAACAGATGATAGGATGGTGGAACCTAAGTTTGTTTCTGTTAGCATGGGAGACATCCCAAGGGGGAAAGCTAGAATAGCCCACATAGTAATGGAACATGGTTGGAGGCACGAATATGAGCTCCTGCTGATTGTAACACAGAAACAGATGGACACATTTATAAATGTTTGTAGACATGTATATATATGTACATATGTGTAATACATACATGGATTTCCTTGCTCCAACAACTGAGAAAGCCTGTTTACAATGGCACCCAGTAGCAGGGAGCACACCCAGTGACCAGCTTTTTGTTTCTACTGGAAATCTTTGAAGAATTGGCTGCTTCTAAAATTGAAGCAGGAAATGCACAAGATGAGACAGGGTCAGTCATCTTGTAGAGACAGAAAGAAATGCAAAAAAAAAAAAAAAAAAAAAATTCCAGTGATGCGGCTTTTCAACGGGACCCATGAGACAATTGAAAGAGCTGTCAGTGGCCAAAACTGAAACAATTTGAGCAACAAAGTAAATAAAATATTATTGGATTATGGCCCAAAGGATAAAATACAGGGTATCCCAAAAGTCGCCTCTAAAGTTACCATACATAGGGAAAACGGAAAACTGTAGCTGAATGTACCTTAATTTACAAACTTTTCATCACAACATTTTACAAAATATTTACAAAATATTGTCTAAGTGTTGGTCACCTCTTTGTAAAATTGCGTAATTAATATTTTGTAAATAAAAGTGTATTTGGCTACAATTTCCCATTGTATCTATGCACAGTGATTTTAAGGGTGACTTTTGGGATGCTGTGTAATCATCAAAGAATCTATACCGATATAATACATGACGAAATAAATAAATAAATGTAAAACAACAGACAAATTTCTCACTGAGAATAATTACAAATAATTAATATAAATACTTTTGCTCAAAGTATGGGCTGTGGAAAATGACTTCCTTCCAAAGAGTAACAGAGTAGAAATGAGGAAATAAGAGTAACTTTTAGTGGAGAATCCTGGCCAGCACTACCTCAGCCAGGTGATAAGATCACCATCAACAATGTCCAGTCATGCTGATAGCGTAATACACACATACTATGCTATACCGGCCACAGCATATTCCAGACTTAAAGATGGGAACAGGTAAAACCCAGCAGCAAAATCCAGCTTGTAAAACCCAGCATTCCTGAATAAGAATTTAGGAGTAAATAGAATTTCCCAATGTTTTGGCCCCTCCTCTTCTCACCTTTGTAGCAGATCTGCTATCATTGTCACCTGTCCAGTACTCACTATTGTATGCCATAAACAGTAGGTGATTATTCCTTCATCCTGTCTGGTGCCACTGAAATATCTGACTTCCATCTTAAATACCTCGTCCCAAGGCACCTCAGGTAGTTTGGATTGCAGGTGAGGCGTGGCATACTGATGACACAGGCGTGTGGGGGTTATATGCCCTGTCAGTGTGCTGGGGACAACAGCTGATCCCACAGCATCTGAGGGTGTCCTGGGTCAGAACAATTCCAGAGGGGTTCAGAGGAAGCTTCCTCCCCTTGTGGAGGAGTGAAGGATGGGTAGGATCTGGGGTTCACTGCTCACTCTTGCCAGCTCCACCCATGGAGAGACGATAGACGCAGCTCTCAGGGTAGCAGCTGGGCACAGCATGCTCAGTGCTTCTCCTAAATTCCACATGCTGTAAATCTGAGCCCACTAGTGAGACCCCCTGGAGAGAAATAAAATGCCATAATTTTATCTGGCGTAATGTACATTTTTCATTCAATCGTCTCTCTAACTTTAATAATGTAAAGGCACTAAGAGGGGATTTCTAGACATAAAGGTTTCATCATCAACATTTTGGGAGAAATACAACAAATTCCAACTCCTCTGGGGGAAGCATCCAAGCCTGAGAAATAGCTTCAACTCTGCCTCCACTATTCTCTAATACGACTGGCCCCTTCCTCCCACACTTCCTTCTGTGTGTGTCTGTGATAGGGCAGTCCCCAACAGACTGTGAGCCTCGGTGCTCAGTGTCTTGAGGACTCTGATTTATTTGCCTTTGGGTTCCCACTCGAGGTTTTGACAGTGGCTGCTGACTGTGAAGGCAGAGTGAGTTAAGTCCTCCTGTCCCTCAGGAGCTTGCACCTGGTGCCAAGGGATGAGAGTTCATTGATCATGACCTGTGGACTGTCACAGCACTGCAAGGTGCAAATAGCTCAGCACCAGATTGGTTTCTTCAGTGCATATGCTGTTCTTGGCATCCCTGGGCCTGCAGCAGAGAAATCTGCACAGCATCTCACTTCAAAAGACGCCACTGCAGGACAGGACCATATGACATTCCTAGGGAGAGGAGACCCCATTGAGCTGCAGTCTGGGCACACAAATAGTCCCTTTTCTCCTTGAGCTTGAAGGCAGAGTTATTGCTAAGTCAGACCATATATCAGGAGGCTGACATTCCCAATGTGAGCCTCCTGAGGAATAATTCCTACTCTGATGCCAAGGAAATGATGCCATTAGCTTAGTCTTAGAGAGGAGAAATTTTTGAGGATTTGTCCAAGTGCCTGGCTCAGCCATCCTGCCATGTGCCCCCTGATTGAATGGTACTCCTCCTCCCCAGCTGGGACTCTCTCCTTCACAGACGTATTAGGAAGCATGAAACACTCAAGATGCTTCTGAACCAAACTTTCTGTTATTACTGTCCCTGAGAAGCAGCATTAACAGGAGAAGTGCCTTCGAAAAGACAGCATCATCTCCTCTTAGGTGGAAAGGCACAGCAGGGGTGAGGAGGGCAGTTCACTGTCATAAACGGTTTTATCTAACACAATGGCTCCTCTGTTATCCCCTAGTGTCTGGAAATGATCAATTTAGATTTATTAAATCAGATACAAGTTTATGTCAATGCAAAGTGAATATGGGATTTGGTTTTGAGGAGGCACAGACATTCCCTCCTGCAGTGTCACATCTCCTGTGACATCCCCTTGTGCTCATTAAGAAGTAATGGGAAAGATATTATCACAACACCAGGGGGGCTGCTTTCAAAGTGGGGCCTGCAGATTGTGCTGTGCCATTTCCACTAGCAGTGATGACAGGCATGTAACTAGTCCCCACTTGCTGAGCTGCAAATTTCCTGCAGAGCCTGCAGCGGGGACAGGAATCACAGTGAGTCTGACACTCATCACATCTATGGGGCCATCTCTCAGGAACAGATCCCCTTCACTTAAAAGAATCTCTGATGGCAGCTGGAAGGGCTAATGGTCAGCAAGTTAGAGCCTCTTCCTCTGGCCCTCAAGACTCTTCAATCCAGGGCCAGTTTCTGCAGAGGAAAAGCTAATGTCCTGGACTCCCCACCTGGGCTTTTTGTCTCTGTTGAAGGGAACCTCAGAGAACAGCAGTGAGAGTGAGAGTTCCAGGGCCTGCTCATCACAGCTGACATTTCTGGGGACAGAGGAGCCTACCTGAGGAGGCCAAGAGGTGACAGCCCGCCACAGTCCTCAACAACCTCCTCACACCCATTGCCAGCTGCTGAGCCCAGCACACCATCATCTCAGGTATTTTCTACACCCCCTCAAAGGTCTCAGTATATAAGGAGTCTTCACTCCTCTCTTGAGGTTTATGATAAGTAAACAAGTATCTGCTTTCACAGTTAATCTTTATCATTCCCTCTAGGTGGCTAGGAAATGCTTTCCCTTTTTTAGGGGTTTGCAAAAAAAAAAAAAAAAAAACCAGTGAAAACAATCCCAATGTGCCATCACTTTGACAAGAGGAACATTTTCAATTTTACTAAAAGGACATATGTCACTGCCAAAATGCCCCCGGGGCCCAGAGCCAAGGCTCTGGCTTGAGACATAAGGAGGGTGTCTGTGAACTGTCTTTTCTACCCTGTGGGCTGCCTTAGATGTGGGCATTTCTGTGGTCACCATGCTAGACTTTATCCCAGAAGGAAGGTCCAGGATCTCCTCCCAGATCCCTACACCGCTGGGATTCTGCCGCTTTTCCTCTCTGCCTCCAAGTCTTGATGTTTGGTGGGCACAAGTTCCTCTCTCATGACCCCTCTACACTCCGTCATTTCATTCTCTCAACCTTCTACCATCTAGAAATGTTTCCACCTTTTTCAAGTGGAGAAAACTGCCTCAGCAGGAGGCCTGACAGGTTGTCATTAACTAAAAAGTGCTGGAGCTCTCACTGCTTATGATTCACAGCCATTGTCTCATAAACCTATCCTCAAATTCTCAAGGCAATAGTTTGACCAGACATGGTTCTTTTGCATTAGTGGCCTGCACTTCATGTGCAGGTGGGTTTCTCATCATAATATCATTAATGTCATGGTGATTTAAAACAGACTCCAAAATGCTTGGGCACTTTTCTGCCCTTGGTGACTGGTTGGCTAGTTTAATACAGAAATAACACTGAGCCAGGATCCAGCCTCAGACCTTCAGAAACTGGCAGCTTCCATTTCCTGACTCTTGGGATATCCACTCTTGGAACCCAGCCACCATGTCCTCGGGGTGCTCAAGCCACCCTGTAGTGAGCTCAGGTGGACAGGAGCTGGAAGTCAGCATCCACCTGTCAGTCACATGAATCCTTCAGTTCTACTTGAGCCACTCTAGATGCCACACATGGAGCAGGGACAAGTTGTCCTCAGCAAGATTTCTCAAATGAGGGACCAACAAACACAATAACAAGTAACTGCTTTTTTAGGTTTTGGAGCTATTATAAAGTAATGGATAACTTATACATAGATTGTTACCCAAAAGTAGGATTAAAAGCAAAGAAATATAAGACATATGGGTATTGATTTGGAAAGTGGATGTTGAATAGTATCTAGAAGGGCACTAAAGATGCCATAAATGTAATAAACCTAAAAAGCCTCAGGAAGGCTGCCAGTGAGATTATAGAACAACATAAAGTAAGTGTAACTGGAAACTGGAAGAAATTGAATTCTTGTTATACGGTAGCAAAAAAAAAAAAAAAGAAAAAAGAGAAAATGACAAAATGTGAAAATGGAGAGAATGGACAAAGCTCTAAGATAATATGAGGAGTGTTAATTTAAGAAAAGTGTCAGAATCTCAGCAAAAACAGTGAACTTTGTGGCTTTATACCTGCAGTCTGTACTCCCATTTTCCTCTCCCTAACTCCACAGCAGCCTCAAAAAATGAGCAGTCTCACCACCACAGTAGCTGTGGAAAACAGAAGGCTGTAAATCTCTACAGAGAGGGGAACTTGTTTGGAGCACCTCAAACAGTCCTACTCCAGACAGCTGTCAATCTTCAACCTAACTAGCAGCTCTCTGAAAGTTCCAGTTCCAGTATTTATCTTTATTTGACCTTACTCACAGCACACTCTGTGAAAACAGCCTGATTTCTGGGATGCTTCTTAAAATAATCAGTGACAGTGATTCAAAATCTCAGCTTCCAGAAGCAGTGATACTAGTTGGGGTTACCAAGAGGCTGACAAAAAAACTTAAAAGGAAAAATAGCAAATAAGATGTCTATAGAGGATTTTGCAAAGTTCTGACATACTCCTAGAATGTAGAAAACTATGTACATGTTCAAGGCTAGGCGTATGCTCAAAACAAAGGACCTGAGAAGGCCCCAATCTCTTGCCTGTGTGCAACCTTGGGGCTCTGTACAAGTAACAAGTGAAGGCACATTTGTAACCCTCCTGCCAAAGAAGGGAAACTATGTCTGGTGACTTTAGTGCTTTATGTCATCTAAAGAAATTTCTGCCCAATTGTTGGATAACCAGAGAGCAAACCAAAATGACTCTTTGATGACCACATGTGACAAAAATTAGGCTACAGAAATAATTCAAGAAAGTCAGTAAGAAAATAGCAACAACAAACAATAACAAGAAGAATACCTAGGGGTGGAAAAAATTTCTAGAGTTTCCACATTATATTAGAATAATTTAAATAATTGAATTTAAAAATATATTTAAATTATTCCAATATAATGGAATAATTATTTAAATAATTAAATATATCCACTATAATTAACATATTACAATTTAATTTAATATTAAATAATATTATTTAAATAATACTTTAAAATGTCCAGTTTTCCAAGTATGTATACATATATGTGTGTGTGTATGTATATATATATATATATATATACATATATATATATATATATATATTTTTTTTTTTTTAAATAGCCATTAGAAACTGCCCTTCAGGAAGCCCAGACATTGGAGTTACTAAACTAATACTAAAACAACAATTATTTTTAAGATATATAAATAAAAATAACAGCTGTTATAATCAAAAAAACTAAAGGAAATCATGTCTAAAGCATTGAAGAAAAGTATTAGAATGATATTTTGCCAAGTAGACAATATCAATTAGCAAATGCAAGTTTTTTTTTAAAGAAACCAAATCAAAATAATGAAATAAAAAATTCATTAGAAGGGATCAATGGCAGATTAAACTGAAGGAAAAAATAGCAAACAAGAAAACTGATCAAATGTAAGTTATGAAACACTAAGAGAAATTAATAAAGAAAAATTAACAGAGTCCCATAAAGAAAGGAAAGAGATAGAGGGGAAGAAAACTATTTGAAGAAATAATAAGTGAAAACTACTCACATTTGATTTAAGGCATTAATCCACACATCCAAGATTCCCATGAATGCTTTGTAGAATAAACTCATAAAGATCTAAACCTACTTGCATCATATTCAAACTATAAAATGCCAAAGAAAAAGAGAGAAGCTGGAAGGCTCAAGAGGAAAACAACTCATGAAAAACAAGAAATATTCAATAAGATCAAAACTTTTCTTTTTGTAAGAATCCATGATGATTAGAAGGAATTTGGATGACATACATGCATTCCTGGGTTATGAATGAGATAGGTTCTGTAAATTCTTAAGCTTAATTTGAATGTAAGTTGGAGCAAGTACATTTACCTATTACCTTTAATAGCACTCCTCCTGAGTGAAAGTTGTACATAAATAAGATGTTTGTATCCCTAGGACTAACAGTATTCAAAGGGCTAAAGGAAAACAAAATTGTCAAACAAGAATTCTATATTTAGCAATATTATCCTTCAAAAACAAAAGTGATATTCCCAAATAACAAAACTGAGAAAATTTGTTGTTAACTGACATGGCCTATAAGAACTAAGAAAAAGAGACCTTTAAGCTGAAGTAGAATGACATCATTATATAATAGTTCAAATTCATATTAAGAAACAAATAGCACAAGGAAAAGTAACTACATAAATAAATATGAAAGACATTATAAATGTATTTTTGTTTGTAACACTTTTCTATTTTTGTTGAATTTAAAAGACAATTGTGTGAAGTAATAATTATAAAATTGTAATGATGGATTATAATTTACAAACATGTAATTCACATGGCAATAAGAGCATGAAGAAGAATGAGGGGAAGAAACTGTATCAGAAGAAAGTTTTCTATATAATTGAAATTAAGTGAATATTAACTCAACTATATTGTTTTAAGATAAGATGTTAATTGTGGTCTACAGGGAATCCAAAAAGAAAAAACTCCAAAAAATACATTTAAAACAACAAAATGAATAAATGCTATGTTAGAAAATGTCTATAAATAACAATTGAATAGAAAAGTGGCAGAACAAAAATACATGAGACATATATAAAATAATGAGTAATAAATTTTACCTTTCTAATAATTAAAATAAATGTAAATGGGTTAAACTCTCCAATGAAAGAGCAGAGATTAATAAAATGGATTCTTTTAATAAAAGAAAAGCATGATCTGATTGTGCAATATCTGTAAGAGACACACTTGAGATTTAAAGATAAAAATAGGCTAGAAATAAAGGGATCAAAAAAGATATGGCTTACAGAGATTGACTAAAAAAGAACTCTGGTGGCCATATCAATATATAAAAAAAAAAAGACAGTAAGGCAAAATTACTAGAAATAGAAGGAGATATTTTATAATGATGGGGTAAAATATCAGGAAAATTTAAATACATACATACATAATAATAGAGCACTGAAATACCCAAAAGAAAAAAATATGGAATTGAATAAATAGACAATTCAAAAATAATAGTTGGATACTTCAATACTTTCCTTTTAAAAATGAAGACAACTAGGAATAAGATCAAGAAGCAAATGAGAGAATTAAACAACACATATATTATAGAAACAAATACCTATAAACTCACAGACGTTACTAGAAGAGTTTTTCCAAAAGCAGCACATTTTTTTCAAATGTATATGGGGCATTCTCTAAAATAGACAATATGCTTGGCCATAAAATAAGCTTCAGTTAATCTAAAACATTTAAAATAATGAAAAGTGTATTCCATGGCAATAAGAGTTAAATTAGAAAATTAATAAAAGAAAGAAATTTGGGGAGGTAATAAATATGTGGAAATTAGTCAACACTTGCTTTTATAATGACGGATCAAAAAAGTATCAGAAGGGAAATTAAGAAATACCTTGATCTGAATAAAAAACAAAAACCTATGGAATGCAACATAATCAGTATTCATAGGAAAACAATAAATACATATATTTTAAACAGAAGAAAGATCCCAAAATCAAAATACTAATTGTCAACTTAAAAAACTAGAAAAAGCAAAGCAAACTACCATATATACTCGAGTATAAGCCGACCTGAGTATAAGCCAACCCCCTTAATTTTACCCTTAAAACTGGGAAAACTTAGTGACTCAAGTGTAAGCCAAGGTGGAAAATGCAGCAGCCACTGGTAAATTTCAAAAATAAAAATATATACCCAAAACAATTACAATAATTGAGGAATCAGTAGGTTAAATGCTTTTCAATATTT
>CAUYPK010103600.1:0-39674 GCA_963574355.1 Loris lydekkerianus
GGTGGATCCACCACCCACCCACCAAAAAAATAAAAAAAAAAAAAAAAAAAAAAAAAAAAAAAAAAGAAAGAAAGAAAGAAAGAAAGAAAAGTAGGCAACATAAAGCTTGTGAGATATTTGAC
Organism: Loris lydekkerianus; assembly: GCA_963574355.1. NCBI lineage: Eukaryota > Metazoa > Chordata > Mammalia > Primates > Lorisidae > Loris > Loris lydekkerianus. Next base: position 123 of record CAUYPK010103600.1, read on the forward strand.
ATTGTATTTGAGAAACTAATACATCAATATCTGGTTCCATGAAAGTAATTGCAATTCTCAGTAAGTTTACAAGGTGCTCATCAAATATTTTGGTTCTACTTTTACTCTTAATGTGCCTCATTCTTGAAATTCTATGCATTCCATTTGCGGGATCTTGTGCACAATCCAAGGGTACATTTCAAAATAACTAAGAGTAAATTATAAATGTCTTACCACAAATAATAAGTAAGTGAGGTGATGGTAATGTTAAGCAGTTTGATTTAAGCATTCCACATTGTATATCAAATCATCACATTGCACCCCGTAAATGTATATAGTTATGACTTAATAAAAAATAAAAAATAAAACTGGTAGGTAACATATTTATGTCAACTGAAAATGGAGTTGCAACTGCACCAAAATAGTGATTATTTTCCCAGAAATCTTGAAATCTGTTTTCAAATTCTTATATAAAATCAAAAGGCAAGTCTGCATATTTTTCGCTGTTCTCAGGACTGTGTTTAGCCAATGTGTTGAAAAGCATAAAATTGTTTGCCTTAATTTGAGCTTGCGATATTTCAGTTTCATTTGGAACACTGTTAAAGTTTGAAACACTGTGTTGAATAGTTGGTTTTCACCTTGAAGATGAACTCACTTAAATGACCAGTTGAATCCACTAAAAATGCTAAATCTGTAGGCCTGTTTTCATTATTAAGTTCTGGCACAAATTTGTTTTTTTGTACCATCATAACATCTTTTTAATATTTGGCTCGACTTAGCCGTCTCACTTCAGAGAAGTACGTAAATGTCTTCATAGCATGAATGCCCTGACATGTGGTAGATATGTTGGGCTAACTCTGTTGATCTTAAAACATTTTGAAATTTGAAAATAATTGTGAGAGTTTGACTTTTTACCATTTGTTCTTTTTTATGTTAAAAAACTAGATATTTTGCCAGAACAAATTAGTTATCAGCTGCACGACACTGATTTTCAAGAATCACCCTATTGCCAGTACTCCACGGCTCAGTTTCCTCCAGCTTTACAGTCCCAATCTTTACTAAGTCATTTCAGCACTTATAGCTTGGATCCACAGTACAGTGGTGCTGAACAGTGTGGACTTGGTTCCTGGGAATTAAATAAATCCACTTATCTGGCTACTCACGATGCTGAAGATGGATACCCTGGAATAAAAAGGTCCAGACCAGCCCATTCTTCCTTGCGAAATAAGGACCAGGAAGAGCTCTGCATAGTTTGCGGTGATAAAGCATCAGGATATCATTATAATGCACTTACTTGTGAAGGCTGCAAAGGTAAGGATAAAGTTAAAACAAAACTCAAATCTTAGTGTTCACTGAAGAGTCAATTTCAGGCACACGAGCATATTCTAACTTTTGAAAGTGTGAAAAATAAAATCAGGAAGAGCCACGGTGTATTTAAAGGGATCAACTTCAAATACATGAAAATGGAGGGTGAAGTTTAGATTTCGTGTTCTTTTCATTTTTGATGAGGGTTTTAAAATTTATTTATTTATTTATTTATTTTTTCTGGTATTGGGGTAGAAAAGCGTTCTCTGCAGTTCTGGGTATGGCTATTCCTCAGTAATGTGATTTCACACCTATTGTTTACTTAGCAGGCATTCAGACAACTTCTGCCTTTAGGCTTTGGCTATAGCTGATTTCTGGCATTCTGCCAATATTACATCTTCTTAGAGGCCTTCCCCAACCTTCTAATTAAATAAGACCCCCCAGATAGGGTTGCCAGATCAAATACAGAAGGCTGAATTAAATTTGAATCAGATCAATAACAAATAACTTTCCTTAAAATGTGTCCCACATATTTCATGGTAAATATTTATACTAAAAAATTATTTGCTGTTTATCTGAAATTTAAATTTAATTTCAGAATCCTGTATTTTTATTTGCTGGGTGTGGCAACCCTACTTCTTCTTCTTCTTTTTTTTTTTTTTGATTTTTTTGTTTTTTCAAATTACTGTGAGGGTATAATTTTTAGGTTACATTGTTCTCACTTCCAGGGTAAAGTTCCATTTGTAGAAGAGCCCTTCCCCCAGGGGCGTGTTATACACCCTCAAAATGTGCACAGTAGGTGAGATGAGGGTTTTAAAATTTAAATATAACATTCAATACATAGTAGAAGTTTTCCATATTCCTAGATAAATTTGATGTTGGAATAGAAAATGATGTTTTAAAAAGATCTGAATGTTGACATCTTTCTTTCTTTCTTTTTTTTTTTTTTTTTTTTGAGATATGGTCTTGCTTTTTCACCTAGCCTAGAGTGCAGCAGCATCCTCATAGCCGGCTGTCACCTCAAACTCAAGTGACCCTTCTGCCTCAGGAACCTGAGTATATGGGACCACAGGCCCAGACCTCCATGCTCAGCTAATTTTTCTATTTTTTGCAGAGATGGGGTCTCTCTTTGTTGTTCAAGCTGTTCTCAAACTTGTGACTTCAAGGGATCTTTCTGCTTTGGCTTCCAAACTCCTGGATTTATAGGCGTGAGCTGCTTCACTGGCTGTCAATCTGTTTTTGTGTGCTTGACATAAGCCAAACATTTAAGGGAATTTGAATTAAATGACTTCTAAGATTCTATTTTTTTTTAATGCCTTTTTCAAAACAAATTAAAGGTCTGAAAGTGAAGACCATTATTGACAAGGGCATTTTCAAATAGTCAAACAGTTTTTGATAAAGTTTTGAGTTTTTGAAACATTCTTGCATTGTTTATTCACAAATGCAGTTTGGGGATAGGACCTGGAAATGATTAGGCCAGTAAATAGCATTAGGTACACACGTCTGTTAGAGGTTTCGCTGTCAGAATCTCACAACTCATCCTCTCAAAGAATAGTCAAATGAAAACCATGGGAAGTGAGGCAACAGCTTTGTGAATAGAATAGAAAGCATTTGCTTACTCTTGAAATTCAGGGCCTTGCTGTCTGGAAACCTAAGTTGAGCTTTTTACGCCCTTTGTTGAATCTAAACCATGAAACTCCCAACTCTCAAGTGTCTATAGAAAAAGGATTTGGCGGTGTTTTTAAGAGAGACACTAACTAAACTTATCAACCTCCCTGCTTAGAATGGAAGAAGAGGAAGACAGTAGGCAGTATTGTATAGGAATGGGAAATGGAGGAGGAAATAGGGAGAGGAATGGCTATGCGTGAATTTAGGAAAATGTAGGTACTTCCCCTCCCCCAACAAACAATGTCTCAGGCCAAATAAACTAGAAACACTTTCATCTGGAAAAGTGCTGAAAAAGAGATATGGACAGGGCAGGAAGTTTGAAAGAATATCTCTTCCTTTGTGGGTGGAGATGGAAAGATGAAATTAGAAGGGAGGTTTTTCCTAAAAAAAAACTATAAAAATATAGTTTTATTTTACATGACCACATACCGTTTCAAGGGAACTTTGAGGGATGCTTCATTAAACCTTCACATTCTGTAAATGGTTTTAAAAATGCTTTTAGATGTTAAATACCATAGGAAAGGAGACAGTTGTCGTAATGTGATAGAGCTATTTAATTTCTGGATGTGATTATCGAAAGAAGCAAACTTGGAATAAAATATAGTAATCCAGAAAGGATTAAGGCAATTATCCAGATAACTATGTATAAAATCATGTCTTCTTTTTGAGAAAAAAAACTTTATTGAAATAATTTAGTTAACTCAATTGCTTAACTTTAGTATAAAGGTATGTGTTAATAAAAATGGTAAGTGGGGAGGCACCTGTGGCTCAAAGGGGTAGGGCACCGGCCCCATATGCTGGAGGTGGCGGGTTCAAACTCAGCCCTGGCCAAAAACTGCAAAAAAAAAAAAAAAAAAAAAAAAGATAAGTGAAAATATCTAGGATAAAGTTTTTAAAATTTTTGTTATTTTTAGGTTTTTTTCGACGTAGCATCACCAGAAATGCAGTATATAGTTGTAAGAATGGTGGTCACTGTGAAATGGACATGTACATGCGTAGAAAATGTCAAGAGTGCAGACTGAAAAAGTGTAAGGCAGTAGGAATGTTGGCAGAATGTAAGTGCTATTGTGTATGTGTGCCCATTTTGGAGAAGGATTTTACTTTTTTTTTTAACTTTACTGAGAACTTAATGCATTCTTCAGGTTGTAATTTTGGACGTTTACATATTTGTTTGGATTTAAACTATTTTTCTAGCAACTGCTCAATTAGGATGGCCAATTACTAATCTAGATAATAAATCTACAATTTATTTCCATAAATCTGGCTCCATACCTGCTTTAACTTTGGAAATATAATATTTTTCACTTAATAGGAAATCCTTGTGTTTTCATGCTTCTTAACCTAAAGTTATATAATACATCTAGAAAGGCCAGAATGCTCAGCACTTGTAGCTCAGCGGCTAGGGCTCCAGCCACATACACTGAAGCTGGCGGGTTTGAATCCAGCCCAGGACCTGCCAAACAACAATGACAACTACAACCAAAAAACAGCCCGGCATTGTGGTGGATGCCTGTAGTCCCAGCTACTTGGGAGGTGAGGCAAGAGGATCGCTTAAGCCCAAGACTTTGAGGTTGCTGTGAGCTGTGATGACACAGTGCTCTACTGAGGGGGACATAGTGAAACTCTGTCTCAAAAAAAAAAAAAAAAAGGGCAGAAGTTATTTATTTATTTATTTTTAATTTCAACTTGCTTGTACATTCTTCTTTGTTTAAAGTACTCTTTTTTTTGTTCATTTTCTTCTTCCTCTGTCGATGCTCAGTTTTTGATGTTAGTAGAGACGGGGTCTTACTCTGGCTCACTGCTGGTCATACTGGTCTGGAACCTCTGAGTTCAGGCAATCCACCCGCCTCGGCCTCCCACAGCTCTGGGACTACAGGCGTGAGCCACCATGCCCGGCCGAAAGGGCAGAATTTTAAATTAATAGTTCCTCAGGTCTTACCTGTAGAGTCTACTAGCAATTAACACAGGTGTTACAACTCCACAGCAGAAGAGTACCTAATCTTCTTGAGTCCCTTGTATGTTCATTATGTGGTTTGCTCAAATCACATGGTATCATTTAATCCTCACAGTAGTACTATGATTTTGGCATCATTTCCTCAGTTTCCCCAATTCTCCATGGCTCAAAATCGTGGGGTGATTTTTAAGTTAATTTTTCTTAAGCAAGTACTATTAATATGGTATTTTCTTTCTATTTTTAATCTACCCTTGCACAAAGTTTTATCTTGCATTTATGCTATTAATTAGTTTTCTGAACATTTCTCCATTCTCTCTTTTTAGTTCAATCTACCTTCAGTTGTCATAATAATCTTCAATTTCTTTTAAATCACACTCTTGTTCAATAAACACCAATGCAATGTTATTTTTATATAATACTGATTATTATAACAAAATCCAAACTCTTTCATCAAAATTCTTCCATCAAAATTCCAGGGGTGGAATAGATCTTAAGGTTATCTGTCCAACCAGCCTGAATTCTTTACTTTAACCTTGCTTCAGTTAGCTTGAGCTCTTATAACAAAATACCATAAACCAGATGGCTTAAACAGAATTTTTTTTCTCACAGTTCTAGAAGCTGGAGGAGGGCTCTCTTCCTAGCTTGCAGATGGCCACCTCCCAACGTCCTTATGTGGCATAGAGAAAATAAAGCAACATTTCTAGTATCTTTTATAAATGTACTAATCCCACATCAGGGCCCTACCTCTCATGACTCATCTAAGTTAATTACCCCCCAAAGCCCCCGTCTCCAACACATTGAGAGTTAGGGCTTCAGTTTGGGGGATATAATTCAGTCCATAGTAATCCCTGATAAATTGTCTTTTAACCTATGCCTAAAAACCTGCCTGAAAGGTAATTCATAGTCTTTCTAGGCAATCCATAAATGAAATTTGTTCTTGGCTGGGTTTGGTGGCTTACACCTATAACCCCAGGGTTGTTCCGGGGGGCCAAGACAGGAGGATCATTTGAGCTCAGAAGTCTGAGACCAGCCTGGGCAACATAGCAATGCCCTCCCTCTACAGAAACTAAAACAAAAAAACAAAAAAACAAAAAAACATTAGCCAGTGTGGTGGTGGGTAACTGTAGTCCTAGCTACTTAGGAGGCTAAGGCTGGAGGATTGTTTAAGCTCAGGAGTTCTAGGCTGTGGTGAGCTATAATTGTGCCACTGCACTCCAGCCTGGGCAACAGGGTAAGACCCTGTCTCTAAAATAATTAATAAATACATACATAAATAAAAAATTTAAAACTGCCCTCTTTCTCTTTAAACTTGAGATTATTATTCAACAATTGAGAAAACGAGAACTAATGAGTGTGGCTATTATGGAATGTAGATATAAACATTATTCAGATGTTATTCACACGCATTCAGCTTCTCTCTCTCCCTCTCTCATTTATAACTCCATATTTGAATGCCTAGGTGCCCACATCCCAAACAATAGGTAAAAGGAGTTTTCCTCAGGAAAGCCTTGCATTTTTATGTGTGTTGGTTCATTTCATAACGATGCAACTAAAATTATGGAACTGAAAAAGATGAATAGAAAGTATTAGATGCACAGTGCATTTCTCTCTTCGTAGAATACAGAAGTCCTACTAAGGTAATCTGTATATCATTAAAACTTTGTTATTCCTGTGGGGTACACCAAGCTAATCCATTTGCCTCTCAAGAATTTGGTGTCTATTTACCGGAGAGAAGTGTTCACATAATAATGTTTATCTCTCTATAGGTTTTCTTAAGTCTACGTCTGTCAAATAAAAAACAGTCCAGACTTAGTAAGGAGAGATTTTATTTGAAAGTATTATTGTAAGTGGCGAGAGAGACTTTTGCAATAGGGTGATGGTGACTATTGCAATGTGAAGATCACAGTGATTAGAAAAGATTGAAAATGACGCAAGAGTTAAGCAAAAATGAGGGTTTTTTTTTAATAGATAGAAATAAACAAGACTAGAAAGAACTTGATATGGAGGAGGATGAAAAGTTGGCATGATCTGATTATATGTCAGAGAATGTTTTACACTGAATCCATCCTTGTCTCAGAAAGGGATCAATGCTGGCTCAGGCTGAGGGTGAGGCAACAATCTAGGGCCTGGAGAGAGAAGAGGAACCAGTTTGATTAACAAGAAGTTTGTTTAGATTGATTGGAGAGATAACACAATTGAGCTAATTATTCATGAGGCAAAGAATGTGAATGTGGAGGGCCTATATCTAGCTGTGACATAGGTAAACAAGCGGCATTCATGAATCTTCTCTCAGTTATGTGGGGAAAGGTGGTTCTTTGCAGTAAGCCATTTTCCACAACACAAACAGGTAGTGGGATTTCTTCAGCCTTCGCTATTTTACAGGAGCACAGGGCTCAGGTTAGATTTGAAATTGTCAAGACCTAGTGCAGGACTGGGGAAACTTTTCTTGTTGAAAGGCCACATTAATTTAGCTGTAACCAAATAAGGCTGCATTTGAAAAACTTCAGTTAAAGACACATAACATTTAGGTTATTTTGTAAAAAATCCAACTACTATGTATAATACTTAATAATTTCAAAAAATGAAAACTATTTGTTAATTTAAAAATTAACTAATCTTTTAATGACTTTGTTGTGTCTGATTTTTGTTGGAAGGCATTTGAATAATTTGGTTGCAGCATGCAGGTGTGCAGTTTCCGTTGATCCTCAAGATGGGTGTCAGCCATTTGTGACCTAAAGAAAAGAGTCTTGATTTGGGTTAGGAAGAATGTAAGCATCTGGATCTGTTAATGCTTTTTTTTCCCTTATGTTTTCCTGCTACAGAATGTGCACCATCTGTACATATGCTCACTAAATTTGCCAAATGCAGCCCAAATTTACAACATTTATCTTGAAAGTTGTTGAATATATCTATTCCCCATGTTCTGCTCACAAGAGTGCCTAAAGCAAGTAACTCTTTGTAGCAAAGAAAATCTTCTGTTATGACCTGAATGAAGTATAAAACCTGTGCCAAGTCAGTATTATCCTTTGATTCATCCAAAGCAATTGAATAATAAATGTTTTCCTTTTGAAATATTGCATGAAGGTGTTCTGTTAAGTTAAAGGCTAATTCATGATGCCACTCAGTTATGATTCTCCTTGAAAGAGGCAGTTGTTTGTACTTTGAAACAGGTATTGGGGTCTAAGAATCCTGTAACTTCAACAATATATCCTTTCCCAATTTCTATGTCACTGAATGCCCTCCCCTGGCCTCTGCCTCCTTAGTATATCAGCTACTTTATAAGTTGCTTCAGTGGCATTTCCAGGTCTTATTTCTGCTTGAAAGAATTGTCTTTGCTTTTTATCTTTTAATTTCTGTAATACAACTTTCTGCACCTCTCCCTCTAATTTAAAACATTTGTGGTCCTTATGAGTGCTGTAATGCTGAGGAACACTGCATTTTTAAAAATGTTGATATTGCAGTATCACAAAGCAAGAAAATCATCTTATCTTTAGCAGAAACAAGATAATATTGCAATTACAATCATTCAAAAATCTGTTTTCTTCCTTTAGCATCTCTTGGTCTTCTTTGACATGATGGGCTGTTAGACAGAATTAAAAAATACTGTTGAGCTGTGCAACTATTCACAAATTCCACTTCAAATAGAAACACAGTGCACTGTTGTCAGCAGCTGATAGCAGACGGGCATTTTTGACCCCCACAAACTCTCAGCAATCAGCCACCTGCTGTAGTAACGCCGATCAGGCAGAGAAAGTTAGAACAAAATCGTAAGCGCAGCAGCCATCAATTTAGCCCTTTTAGCTTATTAATACTGTAATTGTGCCAGTCTGGGAGGATTATTTCATTAAAACTTATTTTATTCTTTGGCATTTTGAATACATTTATTTAAAAAATAAAATAAAAATATAAAAGATGGACAGAATGTATTAATGAAAAATAAAAGGATTTATTCCATAAAATTTGGATTCAGTTGAAAGGCTGCACCTAAGGACCTGGAAGGTCTTGAAGGCCATTGGATCCCCACTCCTGACCTAGCGAATTGGGGATTTCCTCAAGTTTATATTAAAATCATGTATGACTTTGAGTGGTTTTCATGTTCTTGCAACCACACCATATATATCCATATTATATTTACCCTTAAATTGAACTAAGAATATTCAATATTTAGTCCTTTTATTAATTTTTTTCCACTTTCATAATTGGTCATAGAAGCCTGTATAACTAGGCCTGTGCAGCATTATCTTCTTTCCTTTGGAGTCTTAATTCCCTGGCTACATGGTAATTCTTTAAATATTTGAATATAGCAATTTTGTTCCTCATGAATGCCTTCCTCTCATTTTAATGTGTCATGTCCACTATCAAACATGCTACTCCATGTGAGGCCTTACCTGTGCAGAGAAGAGTGGAGTTCAAACACTTTCATCTTTCTAGATACTATGAGTGCATTCATATAGTTTAAGAGTATATTGGTTTTTAAAGGCAGATGTATTATTGATCCATTTTTCTCTGTTTTAATCTTAGCTCAATGTTATTGGCTATTAGTAGGTCTGGACCTTGAAATGATTGTCTTATATTGAGCTAAGAGTTGACAACCTCTCATTGCTCCTACATGTACTATATTAATTTACTCATCTTTGTGTAGCTATGCAGACTAACCCCGTGGGAGCATGGCCTTAAGACAAATTGAATCCTCTGGTAGGAAATGAGAGGAAATTGAAATTAGTTAAGATCCAGGAATAGGATGAATCATCTAGCATATGACTGGATCTTAGGCGAGCAAGTGATCAGTTCACTCTGCAGTGTTCAAAAGTGTCAGGGCAGAGGCTTGATTTATTAACAGGGTGTTCTCTACCTGCACTTTGAGGTATCATTACAATAGAGTGTTGTATGTAGTAGAAGTCATTTGAAGCCAGATGAGTTGTAAAGCCATGGTTCCAGATTATTAGTGAATTAAGACCCTACTCAAAGGTTGAGGACTTGACAGAAGTTCAAAGTCCTCTGTTTTCACAGGGGCTGATAAGATCTAAGAATGCTTTTAGGTCCCTAGAAAAACAGGTTAGGGCTAAAGGCAAATTTGCATTCTCACTGGAGAGCTGAACAGAATGCTAATTAAAAAACAAATCAAGTATCTGTTGCATATTATCTCATTCAATTCTCACAATACCACGATGAAATAGTTATTATTATCATATCATTTTATGAATGAGGAAAGCAAGTCATAGAAAATTACACAGCTAATTAAGTGGTAGAGCCACAATTCAAACTTAGGCATGTCAGCCAGCTCCAATATCTGTTATGTTAACCATCTTGTTGTGTAACAATCAGAAATACAATGTGTATGACAGTGTCCCTTTGTGTTATTCAAGGTTGGTTCAAAAACATTGTAGGGCTGGTCTTGCAGGTGTAAGACACTAGCCCTAGCTAAGGAGCATTGGAAAAGTCAGGGACTGACATCACACAAAGGTTCTATTCTCAGTGAACTTTTCCTTGGTTACATTTGAGCACATTATTCAGTTTGAAGATCTTTTAAAATTATTTTTCTGTCACATAATGTTTGGGATATTTCTTTAAGATGTTTAAAAATGACAGCTTTGATCCAGACTGAGCTTTAAAATATTGAATAGAACTAGTTGAAGGATGAAACTCTGTGACTTAAAATTAAGGATATTCTTATAGCATTCATCTATTAATCAACTTTCTCTGAGTATGGCTCCTCATGTAGTTATTACTCTGTATTGATCTTGAATCCTACCTACATCTTCATTCTGCATATTAAGCTCACATTAAGGGAATTTGTTAAATGATGTGTTAAATTTGATACACAAGGTGTCTGAAAAATTTGTGTGCTAATTGTATACAAACTATATGGACACTCTGTATATTTGTTCAAACTGTTTCCTTGATTTGCCATCTAAGAATCTTGTCTAAGACAGGACAGAAATTAAGCTGACATGATTGCTTTTTCTGATTAACTTATAATAGGTTTCACTGAAACCTATTATTGTTTCTCCATAAACAATTTTTTTCAGGTGTATAGTTTGCATAAAATTTATCTTTCTGCTCTTTTCCCAAAAATCATTATGACGTCTTCTGACCTTTAAGGACATTCCTCTTACCATCTGCCACTCCTCCAATATCAGTCTGTAGTTTAACTCCACAGAAACTACTTTTTTCAGTTGAAGAGGTACTACATATAAACCTATTAGGAACATTTGCTCTTTAATAATTTGTTCACTCATTTTGATGACTATTTTATTTTTGGCTGTCCAAAAAGGATGATGACTTTTGCTTTCTTCAAATAATCATCAACACTATATATATATATATATATATATATATATATATATATATATATATATATCAGTTTGTCTCATTATTTCTTGCTCTGAATGTAACTAAAATGTACCCCTTTCCTTCACATATCATGGACTGCATAAGACCCCTTCCTTCCCTCCCTCCCTCTCTTCCTCCTTTCTTTCCGTGACAGTATCTCACTCTGTTGCTTGGACTAGAGTGCAATGGCATCATCTTAGCTCACTGCAACCTCAAACTACTGGGCTTAAGCAATTCTCCTGCCTCAGCTTCCTGAGGAGCTGGGACTATAGGTATTCACCATCACGAATGGCTAATTTTTCTGTTTTTTTTTTTTTCCCATAGAGAAGGTCTTGACCTCCTGGCCTCAAGTAATCTTCCCACCTGGGCCTCCCAAAGTGCTAGGATTACAGATGTGAGCCACCGTACCCAGCCCAAGAATCCTTTCTTTGAAGGAGTCTGTAATAATCTTTTTCCAAACAATTTATTCTTGTTAGTTAGAAATAGTTCTACAGTCTTTGTCCCCCACACCCAGTTTGACTCCTTCCTTTTCCTCCCAGACACATCAGATGCCTCTGAGTTTCTTACCACCAATTCCTCTTGCCTCTGTGTAAGATTTTATCAATTTATTTTTCTCCTTTTCATGACTTATTTATCCTCATTTCTCTGCCATTCCCTTTCTCCGAATTAAACTAAAATTTCTTTCAAATGTATTTCTTTAGTAAGCCTTCCCAGAATTAATCCATTCTGATTCTGACTCCTTTTGATTGTATTCAGTTCAAATTATTTTCATATGTGCTTGATATGTTTTAAATGACTTAATATTTTTATGAATTTCTGTTCCCTAACAAAATAATAAAATTATCAAAACAAAGGCTTTGTTTGTTTGTTTTTTGAGACAGAGTCTCCCTTGGTCACTCTGGGTAGAGTGCCCTGGTGTCACAGCTCACAGCAACCTCAAACTCTTGGATTCAAGCGATTCTCTTGCCTCAGCCTCCCAAGTAGCTGGGACTACAGGTGCCTGCCACAATGCCCAGCTATTTTTTAGAGATGGAGTCTCTCTCTTGCTCAGGCTGGTCTCAAACCCCTGAGCTCAAATAATTCACTGGCCTCGACCTGGCAGAGTACTAGGATTTACAGGCCTAAGCCATGGCACCTGGCCAATTATTCACTTTGTAAAAAGGGTCACTGTCTTGTTTGTAAGGAAAAAATTGATAGCTGATTAAAAAAAAAAATCACAAGATATTCTCTTGGCCTTTGGATATAAAAATCAAGGATAAAAGCTTTTGGGTAAGGTAGTTCAACTGCTCTAGAAATTGATATGCTATGTTGCTTCCAAGATAATTATATATATAATTCTATATATACATATACTTATATCTCAGAAGCATGTGAACATTGCTCTAATATGAAAAGTTCAAATTTACAATTTGGAGATAGAAAATTAATTTTTAATTTATAATTTGGAGATATAAAATTGATTTTTAATTTATGTCTAAGATGACCGCTTCTCAGTAGATGAGACAGTTGTGGAAAGAAAGGGAAAAAAATAGTATAGTAAATTTAATTGCTGTGGACATACTTGTCCAAAAAGAAGGGTTCTTTATAAAAAGACAAGTCTATGATCATATATGTCTACAATATAAGACAATTTTAATCAAGTCCCATGGTGTTATCTGCCATATTGAAAATATTTACAATGAATTTTATATACCATAGGTTTGCTCACAGAAATCCAGTGTCGGTCAAAGAGACTTCAGAAGAACTTTAAGCTGAAGAATAGTTTTTACTCTACCATCAAAGTGGAAGAGGGACGTGTCAAGTACACACTTGTATCACCCACCACCAGATCTGGGAAAGCGGCAAGGCTTTTCTTTTTATAAAATTTCTTATTCCTTTCATAATGATATTTTATGACTGATTATCTTTCTCCTATATTTTCTTATAGATTCAGGAAAGCACAGAACTAACACAAGAGGAACATCAGCTTATTAACAACATTGTGGCTGCCCACCATAAATACACGATTCCTTTAGAGGAAACAAAGAAATTTGTATGTATTCATTTCTGATAGGAAATAATTTATAATTAATTATGTTAGAAAGGAAAAGCACAAACATAACAGTTTAAAATTTCCACAGTTATTTGAAAGAAAATAAAATGTATTAATCTTTTTTCTTTTTATGGGTTAGTTGCAGGATTATGCAACTCCTGAACAGAATTTTTTGCGACTCTCAAAGTTAGCAGTCCTACATGTAAATGGGCTAAGAAATTTTACCCAGGGACTCCCAGGTAATTTACCTTTACACAAAAATTGATTTAATACTTAAACTACTTTTAAAAAAAGTTCCCTGTTTTAAAAAAGAGGACATTGTAGGAAAAAAAAACCCTCTATTTTTCCACCAAAGCTGCTTCTAAAAGCAAAAACATGTTTGTTTGCTCTAATAAATCAGGTGAGTGAAAATCTAAATATAGATATATATTTATTAAATTATAGCTGTGTACATTCATGCAATCACAGGGTACAATGTGCTGGTTTTATATACAATTTTAAATATTTTCATCAAACTAGTTAACACAGCCTTTACGGCATTTTCATAAATGTGTTAAGACATTTATATTCTACACTCAGTAAATTTCACATGTACCCTTTAAATATTTGAAAATATTATTCAAATGACTTTAAAGACTTTGAGTTAAGACAAGCAAAAAGTTGGTTATATGTTTTATTTTAATTTTTGGATTTTTTTTTTTTTTTTTTTTTTTTTTTGAGACAGAGTCTCACTATGTTGCCCTTGGTAGAGTGCTGTGACATCACAGCTCACAGCAACCTCAAACTCTTGGGCTTAAGAGATTCTCTTGCCTCACCCTCCCAAGTAGCTGGGACTACAGGTGCCCACCACAATGCCTGGCTATTTTTTGGTTGTAGTTGTCATTGTTGTTTGGCAGGCCCAGGCCAGGTTTGAACCTGCCAGCTCTGGTGTATGTGGCTGGCGCTCTAGCCACTGAGCTACAGACACCAAGCCTGGAAATGATTTTTTTAAAGAAAAAACATGAAACAAAAAAAGTTCCCTGTACAATGGTAAAAATTCAAACCCTGTTGGCCAACACTTAGCTATTTCTTTATATGTACATATATCTTATTATGAAAATAAATTCTTAAGTCTAATTCAACTATTCTTAATTTGCTCATGCCATTGGGAAAGTATTATCTAGTTCTGTAAGTGTCCCAAAATATTACACTGTGGAATCAAGAGTTTTATTCAGATTTGAAATTATGTGTCATGATTATTCTAAGAGGGCATTTAGAATTATTATCATACACATGTGAATAATTTAATATGTCAGACACTATATCTGAAAATTATCTTTTCACTACCTATTTGAAATACTTACGTGATGTTTTCTTAAAGGATTTGAAAATTTGACCAGTGAGGATCAGACTACATTACACAAGGAATCAAAAACGGAAGTGATGTTTCTTCATGCAGCTCAACTTTACAGTCAGAAAGAGTCAGCCTCTGAAAGTAAAAAGGCTTTCTTTATAACCTTAATATTAATAGTTTTTATTAAATTCAGCAACAAATTATTATCATCAAGCTATTTTTTCATATAATATTTTAATTATACCAGTTGTGTAGGAGGAATGAATACTCCATAATAGTTATTTATAGACGGTTTTGTAACAAATTGGTCCAGCATTTACTTCTCTTTTTAAAAAGCCATTTTTTATTATATAACATCATGGAAAACATATTTTTGAGGGTCTTGTATAAAATCTCTGTACAAACTGTTAATATAACTTCATGTTTCAGTAATAAAAATTATAAATCTACCATTTTTTGGGAATGTTTCCCATCTGATAGCTATGCTGGATTCTAAAAAAGATTGAACTTACTATCCATATAAACATTAGAAAAAATTGGACTTCATATTTTTTCCTTTTACCAGATCCTGCAAGAATTTCAAAGTATCCAGATCACACACAGAATTGTCACAATCAGAGTGGTGATAGAAGTGTTACTTACTCTATGGAAAAATTTTGCTGTGAAGACTGTCCTTCTACTACTCTAACTGGTAATATTACACACAATACAAAATACTGGATGAAAAACGTTTGGTTGGATATGTCTTTTCTTTTTTTAAATACTGCTTTGAGATAAAACGATAATTACAATGGGTTTCATTCTGCACTATGCTGTGATGAAAATAGATTTTTATATCAATTTTTTAGGAGTTACCGAAGAATTTATTACTGCACTGTTTTACTTCTACCGAAGAATGAGTGAACTAAATATTACTAACATCGAATATGCTCTACTTGCAGCAACTGCAGTGCTTTTTTCAGGTAAAAACCATTCAGCAGTAAAAATATGGATGGAATGTGGCGATGAAATCATGACGTTTGTTGTAATTATTCATTGCAGCCAAATGTACTGATTTTTCCTAATCACAATTTCCATCTCTGAGAGTATTCCTTTAAGTTTATGAACATGCTGCAATTTCTTGCATCTCAAAAAATGCCTTCTTGTCCTCACATCCCCTTTCATCTATTCTCCTATTTCTCTGTTCCATTGTACAGAAAAAAAATTCATTAAAAAGTTGTTTACTTTTCTCCATTTCTCTCCTTTCATTAACTCCCAAACTCTCTACAGATTTTGCCTCCTTCTCTCTACCTCACTGTAACTTGTCAATATTCTCAGGATTTAGCCATTGTTGACTCCAATGATCGATTCTTAGTTCTCATCTTACTTGAGTCATCAGCTGTATTTGACAGAAAAGATCACATCCTCTCTCTCAGAACACTTTTCATCACTTGATTTCAGTTGCTCACTTCCTCCTTGGCATGCATTTTTTTCACTTGATTTCCAGAACCCGCACTCTCTTGATTTTTCTCTTTAGTAGCTGCTCTTCCTGTCGTGTTAATTCTCCTTATCTCCCATAATGACAAATGTTAGTGTGTCCCAGGGCTCAGTTCTCTTTCTTCTATACTCATGTTGCAGTTTCTTCCTAGCTCATGGATTTAAAGGTCATGTACATACTGATCACTCCCAAACTTATATACCCACCTGGAGTGCTCCCCCAACCTCCATTAAATAGCCTACTCAAGCTTTCAATTAGTACGTCTAGTAGGCATATCAAATTTAACATGCTCGAAGGTGAACTCCTAATCCCTTCCCCATCCTCTACGATTTTTCTTCCATCTCTGCTATATAGTAAGCGGTATTTTTACTCTTTGAGTTGCATGAGCTTCTTTCTTTCTCTTATACCTGTACCAAATATACAATGAATACTTTTGGCTCCATCCTCAAAATATATCCAGATTTTGACCACTTCTTACTGTCACTATCTCTACCACCATAATGCAAACTCTTCTCCTAACTGGCTTTCCTATTTCTGCCCTCGCCTCTGTAAATCTATCCTATGTACAGTGGTCACAGTAATTCTTTGAAAATATGTCAGATTATGTCATTCCTCTGCTCATAACCCTTCCATGACTTCCTATTTTATACTGATTAAAGTTCTGTCCATTATTGTCTACTACGATTCCTTTTGCTTATTCCACCCCAGCCACACTGCTTTTGACACAAATGTTCCTTGAAAATTTCCAACAGACTCCTCTATAGGTTCTACTGTACTTGAGAAGTCTTCTGCCTGAAAAACTCTTTCCCCAGACACCCACATGAGCCCCTCCTTTATCCTGGATTTCTGTTAAATGCCTTTTCCTTTCTAATTAGTCTTCTTAAAATAGCTACCACCCCTACACTCTAAATTCTTATTCTTTTCCCTGTTTATTTTTCTCTATAGCACATCATTCTGTCAAATTTTTACTTTTACTTTTTTTTTTTTTTTTTTCAGTTTTTGGCCAGGGCTGGATTTGAACCTGCCACCTCCGGCATATGGGGCCGGCGCCCTACCCCTTTGAGCCACAGGCGCTGCTCTTTTTTTTTTTTTTTGAGACAGAGTCTCACTTCAGTAGAGTGCTATGATGTCACAGCTCACAGCAACCACCCACTCTTGGGCTTAAGCGATTTCTTGCCTCAGCCTCCCTAGCAGCTGGGACTACAGGTGCCCACCACAACACCAGGCTTTTTCTTTTTGTTGTTGCTGCTGTCTTAGCTAGGAGGTTTGAACCCGCCAACCTCGGTATATGGGGCCAGCACCCTACCCACTGAGCCACAGGCACCACCCTATTTTTGCTTTTTAAAATATGTATATGTCTGTCTCCTCTTCCTCTTATTTTAGACCCAGAATATAAGCTAACAGAGGGGAGAAATTTTGTCTGTTATGTTCATTGCTGTCTCTCTAGCACAATGACTGGATAAATGAGTACAGTCCAACCATTAAGAAACTCTTTGTTGGCTCTTGAGAAACTTTGCCTTTTCTTACTTAATCTTTTAAAGTTACAAGTAAGCCCTTAGTTGCTCTTACATTATTTCAACTACTTCCTATGCGACTTTGTGAAAATTACTTAATTCTCTAAGTTTCAAGAAGCTCATCTGAAAAATGGTGGTAATAATAATGATGGTAATAATGTAATTTACCTGATAGATTAAATAAAATAATGCACAGGGACAAGTTATTTAAAATAATATATGGTGCATATTAAGGGTTCATTATGTATTTGCTGTTTTTATTATTTTAAAACTGCTTTGTTTTAAATGAGTTCACAATCTTCTACCACTTTCTAATATACATTAAAATAAATATGATGGTGTTTTTCAGATCGTCCATGCCTTAAAAATAAGCAACATGTGGAAAATCTTCAAGAACCCATTTTACAAGTTTTCTATAAATATTCAAAAATTTATCATCCAAAAGACTTACAGCGTTTTGCCCGTCTCATAGGGAAGCTTACTGAATTGAGAACTCTGAATCACAACCACTCAGAAATACTTAGCACCTGGAAAAAAAATGACCTTCACTTGACTACTCTTTGAGAAATGACATTTGTAGTCATACTGCCAACATTTTAGAATGTTGTGGTTTGTCTTACATTTCCTAAATCTGAATTGTTTATTCTATCATGGTAGGATGACTGATTTGGAAAACATGAACAAGATTGCTATGTAACCAATGTATCACCATGAAATGAACATTATCAGTGCTCATCAAATTTTGTGGAACATGTAACTGTCACTAGAGGGATATCTAGGATTCTTTTAAATATTGGACTCAAGCCTTCAAAAGGAACAATAGAATTATCACCTAAAAAACTTCACTGTTTTCATTTAGTAGAAAATTGAATGAAAATATATAGGTTATTTATAGATATGAGAAAGGCTAGCTAGTGAACATGGTAGTAATTGGAATAAAGACAATTTTGTGACCCTCATTAATTAGGGCCAGATTGATGGAATAAGACATTAACATTTTTAACCTATTCCTCTTACAGCATTTTATGAATTAAAAAAAAATTTCAAAATATTAAGTGGGTATGAGTGTCTTTATTAGATGAAGTATATTATTCTAAAGTTAGGGTTTTTATTTTTTTTTTTAATCTTTTTTTTTTTTTTTTTTTTTTTTTTTTGCAGTTTTGGCCAGGGCTGGGTATGAACCTGCCACCTCCGGCATATGGGGCCGGCGCCCTACTCCTTTGAGCCATAGGCGCTGCCCAAAAGTTAGGGTTTTTAGTGTGCCTATCACCAGAATAGTGAATACTGTACATAATAGTTAAGTTTTTATTCCTTTTCCCTCCTATTCTACCACCTTGTTAGTGCCCAATGTCCAATTTACACCACTATATGACCCTGTGTACTCATTGTTTAGTTCCCACTTATTAGTGAGAACATGTGGTGTTTGCTTTTCCATTCCTGAGATAGTTCACTTAGACTAATGATCTCCAGTTCCATACAAGTTGCTAAAAAAGACATTATTTCATTCCTTTTTATGGCTGAGTAGTACTCCATAGAGTGTGTGTGTGTGTGTGTGTGTGTGTGTGTGTGTGTGTGTTTGCAGAGGGTGTCAAAGAATGTATACACATTTTAAGCATATTATCTATGTATTACTTTTCAAAGTCAAATCAGAAGTACCGTTACTGGTCCAGTGTACCTAGATATGCTATCCACATCTATTTTACGTACAATTTGTACATTTTGGGGGAATAGTCAATTTTACTTTCAAAAGATCTCTTGAAATGTATACATGTTTTTGGGACCCCAGTATAGATCCCCCAGTATGTGTGTATGGATACATTTTCTGTATCCAATCATCAATCGATGGGCATCTAGGTTGATTCCATTTCTTTGCAATTATAAATTGCGATGTGATAAACATAGGGGTACAGGTGTCTTTTTGATGTAGTGACTTCTTTGCCCTTGGACAGCTACTCATTAGTGGTTTGCTGGATCAAATCCTAGGTCTACTTTTAGTTCTTTCAAGAATCTCCATACTATTTTGCATAGAGACTGTACTAATTTACAGTCCTGCCAGCAGTGTATAATCCTTCCTTTTCATTGCATCCATGCCAACATCTACTGTTTTTTTGATTTTTCTGTAAGGGCCATTCTGATAGTGGATGGTATCTCTTTGTGATTTTAATTTACGTTTCCCTGATAATTAGTGATGTTGAGCTTTTTTTCATGTTTATTGGCCAGTTGTCTATCTAGTTTTGAAAAAAAAAACTTTTTTCATGTCTTTTGCCCACTTTTTAGTGGAGTTATTTAGTTTTCTTTTTCCTGCCAATCTCTTTGAGTTCTTTATAGATTCTGAACAGTAGTCCTTTGTCTAGTTTGCAAATATTTTCTCCCATTCTGTGGGTTGTCTATTTGTCTACTATAAAAGTAAACAATATGATGTACAGTATTTACTATGCAGTAACTTTTTAGTTTAAATCCCATTTATTTATGTTTATTTTTGCTGTATTTGCCAGTGGGATCTTAATCATAAATCCTTTGTCTCAGCTAATCTCTAGAAGAATTTTTTTTACATTTCTTCTTCTAGAATTTTTTTAGTTTCAGGTCTTACATTGAAGTCTTTAGTCTGTCTCGAGTTCATTTTTGTGTTTTGTGTGAGATAGGGATCCTCTTTCATTTTTTTGCATCTGTCTATCCAATTTTACCAGCACCATTTATTGGCTGTCCTTTCCCCAGTGTGTATTTCTGTGTGCTTTGCTGAAAATCAGTTGGTTGTAGCTATATGGTTTTATTTCTGGTTTCTCTATTCTGTTCCATTGGTCTACATTTCTACCCTAACACCAGTATGCAATACCAGTCAAGCAATGTAGTGCCTCCAGATTTGTTCTTTTTGCTATTTTGGCTATTTTTTGGTTCCATATGAAATTTAGGATTTTTTTTTTTCTAGATGTATGAAAATGACATTAGTATTTTGATGGGAATTGTGTTGAATCTGTAATCACTTTTAAGCAGTATGAATGTTTTAATAGTGTTGATTCTTCCAATCCATGAGTATGGCATGTTTTCTATTTGTGTCATCTGATTTCTTTCATCAGTGTTTCGTGGTTCTTCTTGCAGCGATCTTTCATTTCCTTGGTTAAGTATATTCTTAGGTATTTTGTTTTCTTTAAAGCTATTATAAATGGTTAAATTCTTGATTTGACCCTCAGCTTGACTGTTACTAGTGTATAGAAATGCTACAGATTTGTGTGCATTGATTTTGTAACCTGAGGCTTTGTGAAAGACTCCTGGAATTGATAAAGCCTCAGGTTACAAGACCTTATCAATTCCAGGAGTCTTCCAGTAGAGTCTTTAGGGTTTTCTAGATGTAAGATCTTGTCCACAAACAGGGATAGCTTGACCTCCTCTTTCCCTGTTGGATGCTCTTTGTGCCCTTCTCCTGCCTGATTGCTCTGGCTAGGACTTCCAGTAGTATGTTGAACTACAAGTGGTGATAGTGAGCATCCTTGTATTGTTCCAGTTATTAGGGGGAATGTTTTCAACTTTTCCCCATTCAGTATGATGCTGGCTGTGGGTTTATCACATATGGCTTTTATTATTTTGAGGTATGTTCCTTCTATGTCTAATTTGCTAAGGGTTTTAATCTTGAAAGGGTGCTGGATTTTATTGAATGCTTTTTCTGCATCTCTTGAGATTATGATATAGTCTTTGTTTTTTCTTCTATGTGGTGAAGCACTTTTATTGATTTTCCTGTGTTTGAACCTTTCTTGCAACCCTTGGTTAAAACCCATTTGATCATGGTGAATTATCTTTTCAATGTGCTGTTGAAAACAGTTTGCTAGTACCTTTGCATCAGTATATATAAGGGACATTGGTTGCTAGCTTTCTTTACTGTGTTCTTTCTTGGCTTTGGTATCAAGATAATACTGGCTTAATAGAATAAGTTGAGAAGGGTTTCCTCCTTCTCAATGTTAGGGAATAGTTTCAGTAGAATGGGTATCAGTTCTCGTTTGTCAGAATTTTATGAATTATTAAAAACCAGCAAAAATTTGATCAACTCTTATTTTTCTTTAATGACTTAAAAAGAGATCTTTATGAGCTCAAAGTAAAAATTTTGTGATGGCAAAAATATTGAAAAAATTAAAATAACAGATTATTAAAATGTTTTTAAACTTATGTGGGGAGAGTTAGCATATTTTCTTCCTATTCTGGTCAAGAATATTCTGACTTTTTTTTTTTTTTTTTTTTTTTTGCCAATATCTTTTGTGGGGAAAAAAATGACATCCTTAAAACTTGACATTTTTCCACAAATATTTTAGTCCTTCTAGGATGGTGGTTCTCAACCTTCCTAATGCCATGTATACAGTTCCTGTGGGTTGTGCCCCACAGGTTGAGAACAGCTGTTTAGGGGCATTAAAGTGAGAAATTGTATGGTGTGGTACTATTGCTTTGAAAGAGTGGATGTAAGTAAATAGTTTTGTGAATTTAAATTAATAGAACACTAGGAGCAGCATTTTCATTTTCAATAAAGGAAAAAAGACCAAAGTTGAATTTTTCATCATTGTGAAACATTTTTAAAAAGTTAAGATATTTTATTTATGCCCTCAATTTAAATGTCTTAAGTCAGTTAGCCTGTGGACACCTTGTGTATATTTCCAGTATCATTTCTTAGAGGGAGTGTATTGCTATTGTTATTTTTAGGGCATCAATACTAAATTTCCTTGTCGTCTAAAAATGAATCAGGTAAAACGACATCCTTTCCAGTTCAAAATTTTTTATAATTTTAGCAGAAATCATTGTGTCTGAAAATCAGGTTTATGCAAAACAAAACGAGTTATTTAAAAATACTGCTAATGGCCAGGCGTGGTGGCTCACGCCTGTAATCCTAGCTTCTGGGAGGCCCAGGCCAGTAGTTTGTTTGAGCTTAGGAGTTTGAGACCAGCCTGAGCAAAAAACAAGACCCCGTCTCTACTAAAAACAGAAAAACGGAGGCAAGAGGATCTCTTGAGCCCCAATTGGAGGTTGCTGTGAGCTAGGATGCAACAGTACTCTACCCAGGGCGAAAGATTGAGATTCTGTGTCAAAAAAAAAAAAAAAAAAAAGTCCTTTGAAAAAGCTCCAATTATATTATGAGACCTGGAGAAAGTTAGGAAACAAAGTCAATGTGTTTATTTAGAACGGAACTCAATATCTTATCGCTCAAGATTGGGTACTTAGCACTGTAACGATAAAGTTAGTTACTCAAGCCAGAACCCAGGGTCATCTTTAGACTTTTTCCCTTTCACTTGGCACTGTTAAAAAGTTGTCAACTCCTATTAATTTTACCTCCCAAATATCTCTTATATTTGACGTCTTCTCTTCGACGCCACTCCTCCTATCATCGTTCAGGTCCTCGTGTCTTACCTGGGCTAATAAGTGTCTCCCTCCTCCAGTCTCCTAAGCCTTTATTCTTCACACTACGAATTGTTTTCTGAACCTGATTATGCTCAAAATCCAACAGCCTTATCCATAAAGTCTAAAATCCAAATGCTTTTGGAAGGAAGGCCGTCACACCTGCGCCTGAAATCTGTGGGTCATCTGTTGCCATCCCCCCCCCACTTTACGGTCACACGTCTACCCCACACTTTTTGCTCAGTTGTTCTAATCTCTCTCAAATCCAACGCCTTTGCCCGCCTTCCCTCTGAAAGGAATGCCCTTTCCCCAGGGATGACCGACCCAGCGCTCTAACCTCTCGTTTATTATTGCCCGAGGCTGTACCCCGCTTATCATGTCTGTTCTGGGAAAGCCACTTTCCCTTATATCCTCACGACTTTTACTAGAAGGGACCCTCACGGCACTATAATTGTTTGCACATCGGTTTCCTTCTAACGATGGTAAGCTCTTGGAGGGTAGAAAATAAATTTTCCTCTCTCAGCTTCAGTCTGTCATAGCACAGATAACGTTTCTCAGCATTCTCTGACAATAGCAAAAGCTCAGAGAACGTCCATCAACTCATAGGAGAAACAGAACGCGGGAAAGAATAGAGCCTAGCAACAAGCGAGATCTCGCGAGACGCGGGTCTTGGAGCGAGGCTAGCCCACGCGGCGACGGTTATTTAGCGGTTAACCCGGCGGCTGCTCTGCCCCCGCGCTGCCGCAGCCCAGGTGGCTCTGTTTCCCGCCTTCTCGGAGGTTCGGAGGCAGGAGCTCTTAGTTCTCAATGCTGTCCTCAGAGACAGTAGGTTGCGATTCGCGCGTAGTTCCTCAAAGGTAAGGGCCGCGTTCCTTTTTTGAGGACGGAGCCCAGAGCTGGGGCCGTATGGCGATACTTTGCCGGCTCCAGGCAGAGGTAGCCCGCCGGCGTGTTTTCGTTAGTGTTCGGTTAGAATTTAAGGGGACGGGCTTTCTTTGCAGGCCGTCGCGGGCCACCTGCTCCGAGTTCCGCGCGGAGTTCCCTCGCAGCTCGGCGGCGCGCGGTGGGGGGTCGCGGCGGGAAGAAGCGCGGGGGTTTCACGCGGACGCCCCGCGAGGGGCCGCGGGCCGGGGGCGGCCCGGAGCGGGGGTCGCGCCGAGTCCCTTCCCTCGAGGTGGAGGGTGCCTGCCCGACCTTTTTAGAATAAATCGTGTGCTAATGAAATTCTATGTAGCAATAAATACTTACAGCTGGAAGACAGAAAATGGAAAAGCAAAAGAATTTTAAACTGTTTATACCTCCAAGATACTGCGGCAGCCAGGTGTCGGCGGTGAAACCCCAGACCGTGGGAGGAGACTTCAATTTCTTCAAGGTAAATTTCCACGTGACTGTTACTAACGGTAGGGAAACGAGGCATCGTGCACTTAACTGGGGATGTCTTACAATTATTTCTTCCATTTACCCCAGAATTTTGAGCAGCATCCTGTTGGGTGAATGACGAGCACCGGCGTGCGGGCGTCGTCCATTTAGGGAAATAATCGCCTCTGCTGTGTCTCTGGAGTTAACGGCAGGACCTGCTCAGTCTAGTCCTCCCTCTTTTCTTAACTTACAAGACATATGCCATGAAATAATGCAATATAGGTTAGGAGAAAATTTGGGCAAATGACTGCACATAGGCAATAATAATAATTAGTGCGGCTTCTGAGCGTCAGAGTTGGCTCAGAGCTTCTTGGGGGGCAGAACCAAGAGGGAAATTGATTTATATTGCGGAGTCCTCATTGGAAAGGAGGAATTATACCAAGATAGTCGAGTGAAACAGAATTAAAAAAAAAAAAAAAAAAAAACTTCATGTGATACTTTGTATGGTAGGAAGAATGATGTAATGAATAATTTTATATGCTGTGGAAAATTTCTTATGGCAGCTGCTGGCAAGAATATGTCATTAAAATGCTATTCAGTGAAGACTATTCTAAGTTCTGTTGAGAGAAGATTATGATGAAATTGACGAAAACCAGTATTATATTACACTTGTAGTTAAAATTACTAGTATTATTCTTGAATACTCACAAAGGCACGTATTGAGTAATTTAGTTTTATCTTGAAAGTATAAATACCGAATTAAAAATTTTTGCTTTGTTTACACAGCACAGGCGTTTGATATTTTAAGCACTATATGCACATTAAAAGGTTAACAGTATAGTCACTTTAAGCAGATGTTATTACATATGTACATACTACACTACCAGGTAGCAGGAGTGGTATGGAATAGCATATTTCAGAACTTTTTTGTGTTTCTAGAGTGTCAGCAAATGTTTTGAAGAAGATTTTGACTTTCCATTTGCAAAGACTAATCTCTCCAAAAATGCGGAAAGCATTGATTCAGGTAGGAGTCTGGAAAAGCAGTCTATCAACCTGTTAGAAGCATTTTATTGTATAATTGCTACTTATTAAAATATAACAGAAATATCATTGATATGTTTGACATTAAAGCTAGATGTAATTCTCAACATAAAAACTAAAATGTTGGCATATGTAATACCAGTTGTCTTTTATCTTGCAGATCCTGCTTTACAAAAAATTAACTTTTTGCCCAGGCTTGAGCAGGTCAGTTAAGCATAGTGTTTACAGATATGTGCTTAGGGACTGAATTGCTTATTTTACGAAGAAAAAATTCAGTAGTTGTTGAATTATTACTCTTCTGTATTTAATTGCTATTATTTGGAAGTTCTCAGAAATATATTCTTAACTGGAAACATTTATTCTGTTTTTTTTTAGTTTGGTAATTCTGACAGTTGTCACTATCGGGAAGGACTCAAAGACTCTGATTTGGAGGTCAGAAGATTTCCCATTTATATTAAATTTCTTGTAATTGGAGTATAATTTGTTATTTATATACAGTGTTTATCTTTCTTTTGAAGCTTCAAAAGGATTAATATTTGGTTACCGTTTTAAAATATGTCCTTTAAAACCTTTCTTTTTTTTTCTGGTAAAATGTTTACTTCAAAGAAATTTTTCTATAGGCTGAGGCTAACATTCAAGAGTATAAACATTTTTCCTTTGGATTACCTAAAAACAAAATTTTAAAGTATTATATTTTAGCTGACTAAAAATATAGCCAAATCTGTCACAACACAACATAAAAGGTAATGGACAATTATAGAATATTAAATTAACAGTAACAAGTCATCTACATCAAACCTTGTTTCCAACTAAAATAAAAATAAAAGCACAACGATCCTGTAGTGTACCAAGTATGTACCTATATACTCGAGTATAAGCTGAGTTTTTTCGGCACAAAATTTGTGCCGCAAAACCTGAACTCGGCACAAATTTTGTGCCGAAAAAACTCGGCTTATACTTGAGTATATACAGTATTTCAATTTACTGTATGCAGTCTAACAAAAATTTGGTCATAATTTATCAGATATACATAAATGATTTATGTAGTAAAAGAAAATTCAGTTTCAAGAGAATAAATTCATATTTTGAGGAAAAGTAAAAGTACATTAAGAATATAAAGCCAAGTCCAGTTTCTGTGCAATAAGTGAACTGTCTATCAGAGCAGATTTAGATGATTTTTTTAGATATGTATCTTTGCTCTTTAATATATATTTATATATAGACAGATCTACCAATTGTAAACTAGTTTAAAGCAAGAGAATAAATGGGATGAAAGAAATCTTTCTACTAACATGTTCACAAAGAACATTTTACGTTTAAAATACTTTTCATTCATAGTACTTTTGTCCAACTAATTTCTCCTTTGGACCTCACCAGAAATACATTTTACTTATTTGTTTAGAACGTTAAGATACCCTTCAGTTTTAAATCAAACCAAAACTATACATCTTTCAAAAAACCTTTATTTTCTTTTAAAGTTGCTGAAACACTAGGCTTCTATATTTTCCTGGATTGTAAAAGCACCCTGTTTTTTAGGTATAACTTAATTTTAAACCAAAGAAATCTAGAGTAGAAGGTGGAGGTGGATGTAGTATGTGAAAAGGCTGAGGTGAAGCCAGTATTTTATAAAATAATCCTTTAGTAGATGAAATTGATTGGTTGGCTTGATTTTGTAAGGAATTTGTAGGACCTGCTGTATTTTTGATTTTAGTTATAAAAATTGTTCTTATGGCATATAAATGTTTTTTAACTGGAGAGAAATTTAAAAAAGGGAAATTTCATGGCCCAATAAAGTACTGTATGTTTATTGCTGTGATTATAGTATCACAGAGTTAAAAAATATGGTACCTATTTATATATTTTGATAACAGAAACTATCAACAACCAGAAATATGTGATTTAAAAAAATATACTCTTATATTTATAATAATGTGGACCAAAAAAGATAGGAAATCCAAATATAACCTCAGGCTTGATGAAAGTTATAGCTTATGTTCACTGTTACTTTTCTTGTCATTATATTTTAAACTTACCGTATATATTCGAGTATAAGCTGAGTTTTTTCCGGCACAAAATAAACTCGGCTTATACTCGAGTATATACGGTAATATCCTTAGCTAATCCTCAAACTGTTTATATAATCAAAATGTTTCAAAACTGATTTTAGTTTTATAGATTTCTTGCTAAGTGATTTATTTTAGCTTTTAGCTGGATTCTTTCATTGACTAAAATATTTCTGTTTAAGTGCATTTTGGAGCCATTTGATTTTATTCAGCAAGGTATAACTTAGTCAAGTGAAGAGTAACTTTAGTGAAGTAGCTAATATTGCCTTAGCAGTTTAAAAGAGTTACTGTACCTTTTAGTATGCTACTAGGACATAAATTGGTCTCAACTATTAGCATATGGATATTTTCAACAGGCAGATATAATTTGGTTATGTTAAACTTTTGAACAATTAATTTTTGAAAATCTATTTTAATAGACTTCAGAGCCAATAAGCAGACTATATTCAAAACTATATAAGGAGGCTGAAAAGATCAAAAAGTGGAAAGTGAGTATAGAATCTGAACTGAAGCAGAAAGAAAATAAGTTGCAAGAAAATAGAAGGATAATTGAAGCACAGCGAAAAGCCATTCAGGAACTACAGGTATAGTGGAATTTTGAATTATTATGTAGTATAGTAAATCTTATCATAATATTGTTGAAAGTCGAATATTATTTTGGAATAAGCTAGGTTTTGTGATAAGGATTATAAGGATAGTGCTTTTTTGAAGTTTCATTGATAGTAGTTGCATTTCAGCTTTAGAAAGGAACATGGAAGACAAGTTGTATGAAACTTAATGCCAATGATTAGGGAAATAATAAATTACTTTAGTTAAATATTGATATAATACTAATTTGTTACAAAATTTTATTTCCTATTATTGATGATTTGTTTCATATAAATGTCTTTTATTTTTTATTTTTTAAAGCTATTTATTTATTATTAATTTTAAACTCCAGAGCTCAAGTGATTCTCCTCCCTCAGCTTCCCAAGTAACTGAGACTATAGGCATGCACCACCAAGCCCAGCTAAATGTCTTTTGTTATATTAGAATATATAGAAGGTGTCAAAAAATACATATTTTAAGAAAGGAAAAATACTGTTTTAAAATTGTAATACTCAAGTCACATTTGACTTCTGCTATTACAAGAAATATAAGATACTGGCTGGGTGCTGTGGCTCACGCCTATAATCCTAGCACTCTGGGAGGCTGAAGTGGGTGGATTTGAGCTTATGTGTTGGAGACCAGCTTGAACAGAAGTGAGACCCTGTCTCTACTAAAAATAGAAAAACTGAGACAAGAGGAAAGCTTGAGCCCAAGAGTTGGAGGTTGCTGTAAGCTATGATGCCATAGCACTTTACCCAGGGCAACAGCTCGAGACTGTCTCAAAACAAACAAACAAACAAACAAAAAAACACACGATCACAAATGTGAGTACTACAATTTTAATACAGTATTTTCCTTTCTTAAGATATGTATGTATTTTTTTGGCGCCCTCTATATTTGTAGGTAAAACTTTTAACATGTGAAGGTGTAGCTTTAATTTTATAGCATAAAGTGAAAAAATGTTGAGAAAATGCAACATTGATTGAGTACAAAGAGAAAATATTATTTCAAAATGTTTAATGACGGTAATATTATGTTAAAATATTGTTGAATGTTTTTTGGAGCTGATTTAGCAAATTTTATTTTCAATTGGTGAGCTGAGACCCATATTTTTATGGGAAATCTGTAAGCTGGGAAAAAGAAACAAATTCTTTTTTTTTTTTTTTTTTGCAGTTTTTGGCCAGGGCTGGGCTTGAACCCGCCACCTCCGGCATATGGGGCTTACCACTTTGAGCCACAGGCGCCACCCCAAGAAAATAATTCTTATAGGTTACTTAAGCATATTGCAAAGAAGTGTTGCTTACTGATTATGCTAATGTTTATTTTGCTAAGCAAAATGTGATGAACTGTTTTTCTGTCTTGATTAGTTTGGAAATGAAAAAGTAAGTTTGAAATTAGAAGAAGGAATTCAAGAAAATAAAGATTTAATAAAAGAGTAAGTAGTAATTTAATGAATTTCTTCTTTCCAAATTTATTTTTACTCTAAATTTATTAAAATTTTCATAAACTTATTGAGCATTTTCTATGTGTTCTGTAATATTATAAGTAAGATTCTACCTAACTTTAGTGGAAAAAGGAAGATATAGCCATTCTATATTCTTGTATTTAGCAAACTGTGATCATTGACTAGTTGCAGCGGTTCTCAACCTGTGGGTCGCAACCTCTTTGTAACAATGAAAATACATTGTGGCATTAGGAAGGTTGAGAACCACTGGACTAGTTACTTTTTGCTTTTTAAAATGGCAGACATCAGAAAGAACCATACCTTGGTGTCCGAAAAGATGCCTGATAATCCTGTATCTATGTCTGCCTATGTATATTGTCTTTCTGTTTCACTAGTGCTTTGGGTGCAGCATTTATAAAATGGGGCTCAAGTTCCAAGCTAATTCATTTCTGCAAAAAAATTGTTAAGTTAGAAAATTAAATCTAACCGCTGTATTTGCTAGTAATTTGAGCAAGACACCTAGAGATCTTACTATTTACATAATGAATGCCTAGTTATAAAATAAAGACCCTATTTTATTTTATTTATTTTTTTAAATTTATTTTTATTGTTAAATCATAGCTGTGTACATTAGTGCAATCAAGGGGTACAATGTGTGGGTTTCATATACAATCTGAAATATTCTCATCCAACCGTGTCCTATTTTATTTTATTTATTTTTTTTAAGAGACAAAGTCTCAGTTCGTTGCCCTTGGTAGAGTGTCGTGGCATCACAGCTCACAACAACCTCCAACTCTTGGGTTTAGGGATTCTCTTACTTCAGCCTCCCAAGTAGCTGGGATCACAGGCGCCCGCCACAATGCCTGGCTATTTTTTGTTGCAGTTTGGCCGGGGCTGGATTTAAACGGGCCACCCTCAGTATATGGGGCTGGCATCCTACTCATTGAGCCACAGGTGTTGCCCTCTATTTTATGTTTTGAAAATTATAACATATCTAGAACATTTTTCGGATAATTAGTAAATGAAAGGCCTAACCACTTCTCATTGTTTTTCCTTAGGCAATTCTGAACCTGTTTATTAAAAGGTTATTGATAGCAGTGTAGATAGAAGCTTGTTAAAGAGCTGTCACTTTTACTTGTAAAGGGAGGCAGCTACTAAAACATCTTTGCTAGTAGTGGTATAGTCAACCCACTTTTTGTTTTTTTTTAGAGACAGAGTCTCGCACTTTATTGCCCTCAATATTGAGTGCTGTGGCATCATAGCTCACAGCAACCTCCAACTCTTGGGCTCAGGCGATTTTCTTGCCTCAGCCTCCTGAGTAGTTGGGACTACAGGTGCCCACCACAACGCCTGGCTATTTTTTTGTTGCAGTTTGTCTGGGGCCGGGTTTGAATCTGTCACCCTCAGTATATGGGGCTGGCGCCCCACCCACTGAGCCACAAGTGCCGCCCAACCCACTTTTTCTTCATGTAGTAATTTATGAGTGATATGTATTGTGTATCAAATATTATATGAAAAGTCTTTAAAAATTGCAACGATGTATTTTATGAGTATAACTTTTATATGTGATTTTGCTTTGAGATAAGATTTTACACTTAGGCAAATTTCTTCCTTTGTTTCAGGAATAATGCTACAAGGCATTTATGTAATCTACTCAAAGAAACCTGTGCTAGATCTGCAGAAAAGACGAAGAAATGTAAGTGCCTTTCTTGTTTTATGTAGTATTTATCAATTATTAACAGTAGAAATTGGGGGGAAGATGTTGTCTTCTCACTTTTTGGAACCAGTATGGATTTAAACAAGTTATATGCACCTCAGACTTTTTGTTTTAATGTAAGTAGTACTTACAGTATCAGTTCTTTGAGTTTTCGATTTTTGAAGTTTCAAAACTTTTGAAAGGTAGTCTATTTCAAAAGGTATATACTTGGTATTTATAGTTAATTCCCATTTCATTTTAAGTATGATTTTGAGACTAAGCTATTATGTCTGCAAAACCCAGGAAATTGAATCAAGAGTAACATATAGCTATGTTCATAACAGAAAATATTGCTGAAGGGCTTTGCTGAAACCATAGTACTTATGAATAGTGGTGTAATGTTTATTTCTAATTTAGATAGAATTGTCAAATTTCTTCTAAAGAAACACTCTTTTAAAATATTCTAATAAGATGATGGTATGTAAATGAAAGAATAGTTTTTAAAATTTTATTCATTTTTTTAAATTGTACAGTTGGATTTTTTTCTCATTTTGATGAAAAGCAAAAATAGCTGATTATGAAATATAGTAGTCTTTATTTTTGACATTTATTTGACACTGGCTCTACTTTGTTTTTACCAAGAATCCATTTGGAAATATTATTTACCTGATTTTTCAGGAGATTTTCTATTTTTCTTAGCAAAAAATTTTAATTTATATCACAGTTTTCTGCCTAAAATCTTAGACTTAAAAATTAGATAGCCATCTGTGCTGAAATTCAAACTTTAATTTCTTCTTGAGCTTGAATAATTTGAATAAATTACATAGTCTCTCTAACTCTGTTTAAATAAGTAAAAGGCCTCTTGGTAGTGTTCTAAGAATTAGATTTTAGTTGATAAATACAAACTGCTTAAAACAGTACAAAGTGATCAATAAATGTTAGATATTTTATTATTGTTACTATTACTAACATGCACTATTGCTAGGTTTTTTATTTTTCATCCCTGTCTGTAGTAGTTTGCTTTTTGAAACTATATATACCTTCCAGAATGTATTACAACCAGCTCTTTTACTACATCCTGTCTATTCAGCTTTTAAGGTTAATCTTTCTGCCTAAGTATAGAAGGGTGAAAAGTACAGAAATGCGGATAGAGGGCTGTAGTACACTAGCTGTCTTGTAGAAAGTAACCTGATGTAGAGAGACAAGCTTGCTAGTTCTTGCCTCCATGTATTTTGTAGCTAAGTTAGAGATCAGATGGTGGGGGAGGCTTGATCTCTTAATAAACTATAAAGTTGGGTTATGTCTTGATGTGACATATAGATAGATTATAAGAAAATTTTTCAAAAATTATCATTTTATTATATTTTAAAATTTCATATTAATAAATGAGGGTATAAACGATTAGGTTATAGTGTTTGCATGTGTTAGGTGAGGTCCCTGTTGTAGTTGTGTCCTGCACCCAGGAGGTGTGCCATATATCCTTATATTGTGCCCTTTAGGTTGGAACACACCAGTTCTCCTCTGTCCTCCCCTCTCCTACTCTCTTCCATCCTTCTTCTCCCAACTTGAGTTAAATAGAATTTTTCACTTGCAGGTATGTATTAGTTCATCTGTTGGCTTCATATTAATTAGTATTGAGTACATTGGATACTTGCTTTTCTATTCTTGTGATACTTTGCTAAAGATAATGTTCCCCAACCCTGTCCAGGTTAATACAAAAGATATAAAGTCTCCATCTTTTATGGCAGAATAGTGCTTCATGGTATATAGTTTATTAATCCATTCATGGGTTGATGGACACTTGGGTTGTTTCCACATTTTGGGAATTGTAAATTGAGCTGCGATGAACAGTCTAGCACAAATGTCCTTATGATAAGATGAATTTTTATTTTTATAATGGGTAGATACTTAGTAATGGGATTGTGGGATAAAATGTAAGGTCGATTTTGAGTTCCTTGAGGATTCTCCATACTTCTTTCCAAAGAGGTTGTTTTAGTTTGCAATCCCACCAACAGTATAAAAGTGTTAAGAAAATCTTAATACTTGCTTTATTTTTAGTATAAACTCTATTCAGATTCTTGCTTTAAGTTGTTGATTGGTCTTTTTTACTGTAATTTTTTCTTTTATTCATTCATTTATTCATTCAACATTAAAAAATGCTTACTTGTGTGTTATGAAATGTTCTAGATGCAGAGGAATAACAGCAGTACAAAAGTCTCTCTCTTAGGGCTATAGCAACAGTGAGGGGAATATAGATCATGAATGACCAATAGCCTATATTAGGTGATAACTGCTTAAGGAGAGAATATATAGGTTGATAGGTTGGTTGGAGAAGGTTTTTCTGATTGACATTTAGCTAGAGACCTGAATAAGGGAGTGAGCCAGGTAACTATTTTGAGAAAGAATATGTTGGGCAGAGGAAACAAGTGCAAAGTTCCTGAGATGATACTCTTCTGTATTTCTTACTCTCTATGTATTTTTTATTTTCCTTTCTCACTGTGCTCTTCAGGGTGATTTTTTCTGGTCTTTCTTTTGATTCATTTGAATTTTCTATTTGGCTAATTCTTGCCCGTTTAAAAATTTTTCAGTTGATGCCCTAATTTTTGTTATTGTGTTTTCTAGTTGAGTATTAGCTGGTTCTTCAAAAATCTGTCATCACTTTTTAGAGTTTTAAAGTCAAAACTTTGAAGTTCAATTTTTTAATCTCCATGAACATAATTGAACAGTTGTATTATAGTTTGTGTCTAGTAATGCCAATATCTATGTTGGGGTCTATTTCTGTGGTCTTCTTTAGATTCTAGTTTTATTATTTATTGAATAATCTATCCTATCTTTGATCGTTTGCTAGATAATGATCTGAGACTTAGAATGTTAACATTTTCCTAATTCTTTGAATGTTGAGCAATTTGGATTATGTCCAAGATATTTTCAACATTATATTGTAATATTATGGGTCCTGTTAAGATCTTTTGGAGAATGTTTGATTTTTCGCAGGTGGGCAACTCAGGTTCAGACCACTATTTCTGCCTTGCCTTTTGTATGTGGGAGTTCCAATGTTAGTTCAGTTTTCAAAGCCTTTGCTGTGTTACCATGGGTCTGTTCCATGTATGGTCCACTCAAGAGTACTTCTGGGACTTGGGTAGTAGTTTATGTGGAGTCCAGTTTTTAAAACCTTTGCTATTTTGTTTTTAGTATGACTGTATGTCCACAGTTTTTAGGAAATCTCCTTCTCTAACTCCCTCCAGGATTATCCCTGTGAACAAAATGTTCTCTGAAAAAGAATTTGGAGGAAAGGTTTTTTTTTTTTTTAATACAAGAGTCTCACTGTGGTGCCCCAGGCTAAAGTGTCATGGTGTCAGCCTAGCTCTAAGCAACCTCAAACTCCTGGATTTAAGTGATCCTCCTGCCTCAGTTTCCCAAATAGCTGAGGCTACAGATGCTCACCATAACATCTGACTCTTGTTCTAGATTGGTCTCTATCTCCTGAGCTTAAGCCGTCTTCTCTCCTGGGCTGCTAGGATTACAGGCTGCTAGGATTACAGGTGTGAGCCACACTGTGCCAGGTCAAGAAAAGGGACTTCATTCCAGTGAACAGTTCCCAAACCTGGGCAGTTAAAGACTTTCATGTAAAATGAAAGTGGATTCCGGACAAGAAAGGGAAAGCTCAAGTTTTTACCTAGTATAGCAGAAGTTCCTGCTCAAGGTTTCTAGGAAGATCTGTTTATGCAGATGAAGGATTTACATTTAGTTCTGTTTAGTAACATAACTGAGACCTGGTTGGTAGATGCAGCTGAGCCGTGATTGGTTGAGGCAGGAGAGCTCTGATTGGTTGTTGTAGGTGAGCTCTGAAAGTCCCAAAGATAAAGGTGTGAGTTTTTAAGGGGACCTCAGGAGTATGTGTGTGACCTCTATTCAGTAGATTGCTGTTTGGCTCTGTTCTAAATTTAGGTCCATTTAACTACTTGGAATTAATATCAAGAAGGATTGGCTTTTTTAGGTTCACATTTACTCACATGACCTCACTCTCTGCCTCAGGGGGGCCCCTTTTAAGGGAAGTCTAAGTGCATATTTGTTTTTGTTTGTTCTTGCTGCTGTGGCTGCAACAGCTCTACCACAGGAGCCATCCTTGAGGCAGGGATGGGAGAGAAAAAAAAGAGGAAAAAAATTAGGGTTTGATTTTACTGTGCCCATTGATGGGCATTGCATTAAATCCGTAGATTGCTTTGGGAAGTATGAACATTTTAACAATGTTGATTATTCCCAACCAAGAACATGGTATGGTCTTCCATTTGTTAACATCTTCTGCTATTTCTTTTCTCACGGTTTCATAGTTCTCTTTATAGAGGTCTTTCATGTCCTTTGTTAGGTATATTCCCAGTTATTTCATCATCTTTGGAACTAATGTAAAAGGAATAGAGTCTTTGATTATATTCTCGGCTTGACTATTGTTGGCATATATAAAGGCTACTGATTTTTAGGTATTGATTTTATATCCTGAGACACTGTTACATTCCTTGATCACTTCTGAGAGCTTTGTAGTTGGGTCCCTGGGGTTTTCCAGGTGTAAGATCGTGTCATCCACAAAGGGCTAGAGTTTGACTTCCTCTGTCTCCATTTGAATACCCTTGATCTCCTTCCTGATTACGATGGCTAGGACTTCCATTACTATGTTGAATAGCAGTGGTGACAATGGACATCCTTGTCTAGTTCCAGATCTGAGTGGAAATGCTTTCAGTTTTACTCCATTCAATATATTAGCTGTGGGTTTGCTGTAGATGGCCTCTATCAGTTTAAGAAATGTCCCACCTAAGCCTATTAAGTGTTCTAATCATGAAAAGATGCTGGATTCGTTGTTCTGTTCTTCCTATTTTTGTCTTTTTTCTGCCATTTGTGGTTTTCATTGAGCATTTTATATGATTCTGTTTTCTCTCCTTTCTTAGTATATCAGTCATACTTCTTTTTTTTTGCTTTTTCTTTTTTTAGTGGTTTCCCTAGAGCAGTGGTTCTTAACCTTCCTAATGCTGCAACACTTTAATATAGTTCCACCACCATGTTGTGGTGACCCCCAACCATAAAATTATTTTCATTGCTACTGCATAACTATTAATATAATTTTGCTACTGTTAGGAATTGTAATGTAAATATCTCATATGCAGCAGACTCCCAAAGGGTTTGCAACTCACAGGTTGAGAACAGCTGCCCTAGAGTTTGCAATATATGTTTACAGCTAACTCATGTCCACTTTCAAATAATACTATACTGTTTCATGGGTAGTATAAATACCCTGTAATAACAAAATAATCCTAATTCTTCTTAACTTTTTTTCCCCCTTTTTATCTTTGGTAGCATTGCTGTCATTCAGTTGTCTTATGCATAGGCATACATAAACATACATAATCTAATACATTGTTGCTGCTATTTAACAAACTTAAATGTTAGATAAATTAAGAATTAAAAAAAAAAGATTTTAGGGTGGCGCCTAAAATCATAGGATTTTGAGGGTGGCTCATAGGAGTGGGAGCCGGCCCCATATACCGGAGGTGGCGGGTTCAAACTCAGCACTGGGCAAAAACTGCAAAAAAAAAAAAAAAGATTTTACCTTCGCTTATTCTTGCTTTCCTGTCTTTTTTTGGTACAGATTTCTACCTATATCATTTTCTTTTTTTCTAAAGAACATCTTTTAACATTTTTGGAAGGCAGATCTACTGGCAATAAATTCAATTTTTTGTCAGAGAATGTCTTTATCTCTTCACTTTTGAAGGATAGTTTCTTAGGGTACAGAATTCTATGTTGTTTTTTTCTTTCAACACTTTACATATTTTACTGCATTTTCTTCTAGCATGGTTTTTGAGGAGAATTGGATGTAATTTTTTTTTTTTTCTACTTTATAGGTAAGGTGATTTTTCCCTCTAGATTCTTTTATCATTGATTTTCTGTGGTTTGAATATGATATGCCTTGGTGTAGTTGTGTGTTTTGTGTGTGTGAGCTTCCTCAATCTGTTTGGTGTTCGACATTAATTTGACAGAAATTCTTAGTCATTATTGTTACAAGTATTTCTTCCTTTCTCTTCTATTTCTGGTATTCCCATTACACATTCATTATACTTTTTTGGCTATCTCACACTTCTTAGATATTCTGGTCTGTTTTGTTCCACCCTTTTTCTTTGCTTTTTAGTTTTGGAGGTTGCAATTGATAAATCAAGCTCAGAGATTCTTTAGCCGTGTCTAGTCTATTAATGAGCCCTTCATTTCTATTACACTGTTTTTGATCTGCAACACTTTGTTTTGGTTCATTCTTAGAATTTCTCTCTACTTAAATTGCTTATCTATTCTTGTGTGGCAGTCTACTTTTATCTACTAGAGCCCTTATCAGAGTAATCATAGTTTTAAATTCCTGATGATTCCAACATCCCTACCTTATCTGAATCTGGTTTTTATGTTTGCTTGATCTTGTTGAGCTACATATTTTTGCCTTTTAGTATGCTTTTAATGTTTTCTTGATAGCTGAACATGATATACTGGACAAAGGAACTGCTATAAATAGAACTTTAGTTACGTGTTGGTAAAGTGTAAGTCTACAGGGAGGTTCAACCTATGGCCCGCAGTAGCATGCAGGTTACTTGAGAAAGGTTTTGCTTATTTGTGGTGTTGGATGTCAGGAAAGATAGATGGACCTTTTCTTTTGCTTATCAGCTTTCATTGGTGTTTGAGTAATGTGTCGCCCAAGGCAACTCTTACTTCAGCAAAAGAAAAAAATTGACTCCCCTGGTAGGGGCAGGGGAAATGTTCTAGAGACCTATGATTTGGTCTCAGTTTTTTAGCAAACCTTTTCCTCCAGACTATGAACTTCTTAAGTATTTCTCAGTTTCCTATTCCTCTCCTCTTAAGTGGGACAGGGTGGCTAGAGTGGGCTGGAGTTGGGTATTTCTCTTTTTCCACATGGAAAGCTGGAGCTGGCTGGGATTGGGTATTTTCTTTCCCCTAGGTCAGTTAGGCTCTGATAAAACCCCAGTATGTATGCTCTGATTAAATAGTTGCTCCTGAGGGCAGACCTTGCTGAGAAGAACAAGATACATCAGCATAGTTTAGAATGATTCCTTTTTCTCCCCTCTGCTGTAAGCATGAGGGGATATTTTTTCCTATGTTCACTGTGAGAACCTGGTAGCTTCAAAAGGTAGAACAAGAGTGTTCCCTCCTCCACATTTGGGTCCCCCTAGGGTTTTTATCTCTCAGATTTGTTCATACTGAATTCCTAGCAACCCATAATTATAGTTCAGATTTTCTTTCTCTGGCTTTTTGGTTCTCGTAGAATTTTCTGCATATGGGTTTCTGCTTTGGTAAGTTATGATTCTCTGTCTGTGTTTGCCTACCACTCCAATTTTGAAGCAGTGATTAGCTCTGTGACCTCACTTTTCTTAGGGTTCAAAGAAGAGTTGCTGATTTTTCAGTTTGTTCAGTTTTTTACTATTAAGATGGAATAGTGACTTCTAAGCTTCTTACCCACCAGACTGGGCCAAAACTACAATTTTTAAAAAGACCCAGTACTGAATTTGATATCTCAGTGTCTTTCATTAATACAGATTTAAAAAAAAATTTTTTTTTTTTTTTGAGCCAGAGTCTCACTCTGTTATCCAAACTATGGCCTAAGGCCAGGGGTCCTCAAACTGTTTAAAGAGGGGGCCAGTTCACTGTCCCTCAGACCGTTAGAGGGCTGGACTATAGTTTAAAAAAAAACCGTGAGCAAATTCCTATGCATACTGCACATATCTTATTTTGAAGTAAAAAAACAAAACAGGAACAAATACAATCACACCGCCCCATGTGGCCCGCGGGCTGTAGTTTGAGGACCCCTGGCCTAAGCCAAGCTCATGGCAACCTCAGACTCCTGGGGGTCAAGCAATCCTCCTACCTCAGCCCAGGTAGCACTTGGCACTGTGACTGGCTAATTTTTGAATTTTTGGTAGAGATGGGGTCTTGCTTTTAAATCAGGCTGGTTTGGCACTCCTAAGCACAAGAGATCCTTTCACCTTGACCTTTCAGAGTGCTAGGGTTACCAGTATGAACCACTGCTCCTGGTCCTTCTTTAACATAGAATTTTAAATATTATGCTGTTTTCTTAAGGCATTTTGAGTATTTTCTTGTTGGCATTATAAAATTTAATTTCAAATGTTTTATGTTCATAATAGATGAATATGAACGGGAAGAGACCAGACAAGTTTATGTGGACTTAAATCAGAACATTGAGGTAAGTGTTAGTGAAAATTTTATTTTATTTTATTTTATTTTATTTTATTTTATTTTATTTTATTTTATTTTATTTTATTTTATTTTATTTTATTTTATTTTATTTTATTTTATTTTATTTTATTTTATTTTATTTTATTTTATTTTATTTT